>JARBES010000124.1:12940633-12951270 GCA_030265145.1 Strongylocentrotus pallidus
AACATTAATTGCTTGCATCATTCTGTTTGTCCAACTATACTGTACGCATTCATGCCTGAGGTTTTACTCACAATTTTGTTTATAAAAGCCTACATTTTTCTCACCTTCAATGCAAATTTGGGGTATTATGGACAGGTCCAACTGAATTTTTAAAGAAAAATTCATTCCGAAATTCTGAATAAATCAAAGCATTTTATCAAACGCGATAGACAAGGATTTAACGTTCAGCAATGAGAGCAAGTAATCTAAAATATTGAAATGGAAAGAGGCGTGATCTTATGAAATTTTGATGAAAATGAATCACCTTTTTACGCCTTTGATTAGCTATAGGCAACTAGGTATTGACGCTTTATCAATTTCCGGAGTGTACATAATTATATCGGACCTTTTTTAAACAGAAATCAAAGACGGGGGGGGGGGGAATACTGCCACATCGATATTTTTGCAAATTATAGTTCATAAAAATTTAGATTATCATATTTAAGACAGGATTGTTCAAAACAAATTTCTATGCATCCAAATAAAAAGCTCTTGAAACAAGCTGTGCGAGCAAAAAATCACCTTCACAAAATCATTTCAAGAGAGAACCCGTTACAAGGAATAAAACAAAATACACATGGGGACATATATTTTGTTGTTTTTATCCGTAGTAAGCCCAAAAGAAGACACTGACGCCCATGGCTATGACTGCTGCAACGTTGAGGATGACCTTGTCCCTCTTGGTTTCCTTGATGTTCGTCATTCTCGCCAACTGCTCGGCCTCCTGTTCCGCGGTCATCTCGGGCTGCTTTCCCGTACCGCACATCCAGTCGACCACCTTGCGCCCGAATTTCACCTCCTCCTCTTCTGCAAATGGAAAACATGAAAATAATTATAGGATGATGCGTATTGTGTTAATCATAACGTGGTAACATCATTCGTAAACCGCTTCTCCCTTGCTTCTTTATGAGAACAAAAAGTGCAGCAAACTGTTATTAACCGTCTTGATTTGAGCCAAGCATTATAGCGCTCAAGCATCCACGGATGTCTTCTACAATCCCGCCTACAATATAATCAATCAAAGTGGATATATAATGATGCATGGAAACAACTGTCTAGTTCTTTCAAATGATTTGTATCAACAAAATTGACAACGGGCATGGTTAAAGATTTGTTTGGTTGTGTTATACATTGCTGATTAAAACAACTACAATTCAGAAGCAATTTCAGCAAAAATCTGGATTCAATTCAATTTAATTTATTTAGATTCCATATTTGTATACCCAAATTATAAAATTACATCAATTAAACAACATCAAGGTTTTGTCAAGAGCAGTTTTCCTGATAAATATTGGTAAACATGCATTTCCATTATCACAACTTCAAATATTATGTTCATGAAATCCTATCTTTCTTATGTCACTTATAATGATTGCTTTATATTGTTCTCGAATTGGTACCTGAAATATAACTCAACAAAATCACGTTGTAGTGATTTCTGATCCAATGCTGAAAACATGGGCTTTAGCCTTGATTGATGAACTTTGAAGTCTCGAGACGCGTCCTCCTTCTCTTCCTCTTCATCCTATTTCTAGTATAATATAGGATGCAAGGTGTTTGATGTTGATTGAGATGCTACCGTGTTACACGTGTTCAATGGTGGACATGTCAGGATCAAAATCGGAAACAAGGATCAATATCACTTGCTCGCTTCCATTGCATTCTTTTCATTGAAGCGAAGGATGTGGTGCAACTGTTCAGCGAAAACAGATATCATTATTCGAGTCTGTATATAGCTTGACAATAATCCAATCATTTTTTATTTTTATAAACGGCTTTTATAGAATATTGAAAAAATCCAAGAAATCTGTGTCGAATTGAAGAGACGAAAATCCGAGCAGCTCAGTGATTTCTTAGAACACAAATGGTGAAGGAATCATCCCGACCTTAAAGCTACATTCATGCATATTCCAACATCAGTTATTCCTCATTTCCTTCAAGCAATTGCCCTATAAATATTTTACTGATTTAGTCGTAAAGTATATTGAAACCATTATCTTTTTGGAAACTGCCCTTGTCTTCATATGTGCTATCATCCCTGTTTCTAAGTATGGGTTTGTTCGGAAGATATGTATTTTCTTTGTTGTTTATAAGTTGTTACAAACTGAAATGTAACCGATTGTTTCCAAATCTTTCTCTTTTAAACAGGACTGGAAATTGGTGTGAATTTAAGAGAACGAAACAAATCACATGTAATGTTCGGAATGGAACAGAAATGTATATACAACGCACAGTAGCACCATGGTGTAACTATCAGCTTCGTACTCTATACGGTCAATTACAGCATAAAGATTGTACCAAATCAGCTTATCGGTAAGTAAATGATGTGTTTATTCTTATTTATTCACCGTTGGTTCAGGAGACCTTATTAACATTAAAATATTAACCATGGGTAATTTGTTAAAAACTCGATTTATACGGAATATGAAATCACTTTCTCATACAAGATATTTGAGGTCCATTTTTTTGTCATCTTTTGTTTTTGCTTTTTTTTGTTTTTGTTTGTTTGTTTGTTTGTTTGTTCGTTTCTGAGTTTGTTTTTACTTTTTTTCATTTAGGAAAAAATCCTGTCTACATATTCGGTATTTTCGAAATAATTTTCCTGCTTTCTGCCAAAATTTGCTGTTCAGCCGGCAAGTCTGTAATATACCTTCTTTACTATAATTTGTTGTAAAGATAAATCTATTCTTCTGGATATCTAACCTGATAAATGTTGACATGTATAAAGTGAAAGGGTTTTATAGACCGACTACGAAAAGAGATGAATGTAGATGAATATGTAGACTGAGGGATCGAAAGACAGCGAAAAAGACTTAAAGATATATAGGACAGAAAGGCAAAAAGTAAATGTGACCCACGTGACCCACCAAAACAACAAGTATGCTTCGGAGAAAGTGGGCTTTGAAATAGAATAACAAGATTGTCCTACTTCTAACATTATCACCAATGTCAATTTGAACAAAGTTTTAACCTAATAACAAATTCAGGGAAACATTCAAAGTTGAACGCCATTCCGCATTCAAAGGATGGGCCAAGCTAGTTTATGATATGAAAATCAGTCTCAAAAAAGTCACAATGGCCTTGGACTGTAATAATGAAAGTGCTGTTGTCATGTGAAACTAATAAATGTAGGAAACACAGGAGCGTTTCTGTACGTATAATTCTGGGGGCTGGGGGAATGGGTTTTAGTTGTTGCACGTTTCGTTCATGTGCCTCGCGAATAAAAAAAAACCCCAAAGCCCTCTAGAAAGCCTACTGGAGAAACAGCGAACGGAAAATGGTGTGCATCATATGTAATTTAGCAAATTTATGAAGATACTTACCGTAACCCTGAAAGTGCAAAGGGATATAATATAACAAGTATAAAAAGAACTATCAAACTTTCAGATCACAGTTACAACTTTATAATCACAAATATCTGAAAATTACAGATCACAAATTACAGATTATAAGTGGTGTCAAATTTAATATTTTATTGTATAACCTTATGACCCATTTCTGATGCGCAGGTTCGTGTATTTTCTATTTTTCAAAGTCATTGACCAAAATCTGTTTTGAACAACTTTGCTTTTATTGTGCTGTCATAACATAGATGGCCATAGTTTGACACGACTCAGACGTTTCGCTGACGCCCCGCCTGATTCATCCTTCCGTGCAATGAATACATCGGAAGGAACCTACTTAGTAAAGCGATGTAAGACGCAGCGAAATGTCAACACCAGAAGCGAACGCAGTAATGCGCGCACGGCCCTCCTCCTCTCTGCATGTCACTACATTAAGACAAATCGAAATAACACGCAGGTGGTACCGGCTTGTATTAGCTTTTCTTTAAAGGGCTTGACTAGGTGAAAGAACTTTGTTTATTCGGGGTATGACAAATTGAATTTTGAATTTTGGGTGAGACATTTAAACGGAAAAAAGCTAGGGCCATCATATTTGGAGAGATGGTTTTTGTGTTAACTTTTTTTAAACAGTTTTTTTAAACAATCCATAATCAAGCCAATGAAATTTTAAGATGATTTAGTCTATGCCTTAACAATCCTTTAAGGTGGCGGAGGAATAAATTACATTTTGAGGTTGTAAACTCAAAGGCCCGAATTCACAAAGGAGGTTTGTCGACAAACCGAGGTTAATGTACGTCATATGACGCGTTTTGACGCGTTTGAAAAACCGCGTCTAAACGCGTCATATGACGCACGAAAGCCAAGGTTTGTCGACAAACCTCCTTTGTGAATTCGGGCCACAATATTTGGCTCGATGCCAAGATCCAAATATATATATATCGAAGCGATGAGCGGTTAAACTTATTATTACCCTTATTGTTTTAATGGTTTGGGAAATTGAATGATAGATTCTTAGCGAGTGTGAGAGTCTTGTTATGATAGTGAGAGGATTGATGAAGTGCTTTTGAATATCTGTCAATCATTTCTTTCAAAAACAATGAATTGTGCTTTATAGATTTTGAATGAGAACAGCTGCTCACACACAATTACCCCACGGTGATACTATAGGAGAAATAGAGAATAGATGCTGCCTATATTATATTAATGTAGGAAGCGCAAGCAATCACAGCTTTACCTTATTTGTCGTTCACTTTCTGCTTTGATAATACAGTACTGCTCATTAAAAGTACATCAATTAATACACATGTACTTGTATAACAAAAGTAATGAAAATAAAACATAGAAAGTCAGAATAGTTAACCACATCGGTTGGGGATTGCGTCTTGGTGTTATCACCATCATCGTAAAGGCTAAAGCAGCCTTTAAACTTGTAACGCCTGAAAATTTAAAAAGTGTTACTGAAAAACATCATACACTGCATGACAAAATATATTCCGATATGTTGGAGTATTTACAGCTGTCTTTTATTTCATGTTTCGTTCTATTGTTCTCGCTTAATGGTTTTATTTTACCATTTGGTTTTACAAAGTAGGTAGTTAATTTAGGGTCAAAACAATCTCGGTAGGTATAGGTTGCACCTGTCAGTTTTCATATTCGGTCTAGAGACGTGAGTTGTTCCACGTTTTGTTACAATATATTTCTGTTTCATCATAATTGCTGGAAGCACAATTATTTATCAACATGAAAAAGGTAAAGGTTGAAATAAAATAGGAATAGTGATTTTTTCTATTTATCTTATGTCTTTCATGTTCGGTCGATTGTACAAGGTAGAAACTGAGCAAAATGATCAAGAAGCTTTATGAGTTGAATGCGCTCTAATTGTTATAGACTAGTATTATCATCATACAAAATATAATTTAGTAGTGATTTAGGTTCTCTTTTGCAAGTACTTCTTCTCCCACACAGCGCGGAAAATCAGTGTGTTGCTAAGATATAAATGGAGCATGTAATATCTTGTCATACAATGAACTTTCTGATTGGATGAGGGACTCTCTTCACGGTTCTCTGATTGGACAATGTTGGGTGTCCTCGATTGACCTCTATCTTTGTTCAGAGACATCTCTCACTGAGCGTCCAAAGTGGACACGGTTTGTTTACATTTCACCAAATTAGCGGGAAGTCGCGTTCAGTTTTTCGCGATTTGGTCTGATTTCAAATCACCAAGAACCCCCACCGCACACCCTTTGCTAGCTTATTCTCCATCCCAATACCCCTCTCTTTATTTGTTGTAAAACCTTAAATTTACTATAACCTACCCGCAAATTACTTATTTGTTCAAAGAGTTCTTTGAGAGTTTTCCTATATATGGCTCTCACTGTCTATAATCCCTCACCTAGGCTATATTCTAAGTTTAAGAGGAATCCGAACGTTGTTTTTTTGTGTGTAACCATTTCCATAAAGATGAGGTAAAAACTGGTTTGTCCTGGATCCTAGCCTATATTTTTCTGTCAAGAGACAGTCTTCATTATCTTTCTTCCCGCAGACAACCGTTAAGAGCTTCTTGACGTCTTTCAGCTTCCACTAACCTTTTACCCTCACCTCACCTCTCGATCCTCCCAACCCCTCCCAATTCCAAAATAAGGGCAATCACTCTCCAAACCTTTTGCGAATATCTTCAGTTATCTCCATGAACAGAACAAGAATATTTCTCCGAATCTTGCAATTACTTTAAACTATTTCCTTGAATATAAGACAAATTGGAACCTTGTGAATGATGTATCGCAACACTCGGAACTCATTAAAATATGATTGAGTAATGCAGAGTAGATCTTACTCAACCATGAACCTGATAATTGATCATGGTTTGTACATCGCTATCCTCAATAAATCGTTAAAAAAAACGGTTTTCAACTTCTTCAACTGCTCTTTGATCAATCTGTTAGTACCAGAGTTTCTTAAAGGCCTAACGAGGTAACATACGAAAATGTTATACTTAATTAATCATGTTAAGCCGCCAAGTATGTTTCGTTTAACCACATTGATGGTTTTGTTATCTTCCCTTCTCTGTGAAAAGATTTCATCTATCACTCTATCTTTAAACCATCGCTCCCCTGCTCTACCTTCCTCTCTCCTCGTCGCAGTACACTTAATTCCGACCCCCACTCCGAACATTATCTACGAAGTCCCTCTGACCAGGCTGACTGACCCACCTCCTGATGGGAATTGAACTGACATAGATTCGCATTGTTTGTGGCTCGTCCGTCTGAGGTAGCCACTTCACAAAGACAGTAGATAATTATCGAAAGTCAATCGTAGGAGACAGTCATAAATCTACACATTTCCGAACCTTCAGGGATTGATTAGCAAGAAAAGGATTGTTTAATACTTTTTGTTTTGTCAATGATGCTGGGAAATTTGAATAATCATTCGCAATTTATGGTAACCAGGCCGAAACTGACCCAATCCTGCCTATCTTTTTCTAGAAGACGTCAAAACGTTTGCAGTCAAAGTATTTCCTTATTCATGTTTCCAAAATGAAGTCTTACAAATATCTTATTGTTAAAGATGATTCAGATTTTGTCATAACCTATTTAGAGGTTCTTTTGGCGCCTAATATGAAATTTGTATTGACCACATATCAGTTTTTTAATTAGGCCAGTTATTTCCTACCGATTATGCCGAAAAAGGTCTCTTTTTTGTCGTAAAATTTAATAAAGTGCTTGAAATACAAGTTCAGGGTAGATATTAAAGTTAAGTCGGATCCCAATAAAGAAACCGGTTATAGTGTATTTGATTTGATTTATTGGTTTCTGCATCTTTTCTCATACATTTTCATGAACATAATATGGTTCGATACAATATTTCATTTGTATAAATTATATGCAGAAAATATACGAAATTAAACATTACATATTCTTTAAAAAGAAGTCACTATTTCTTCATGTCATAAGTTCAGTTGTACGAAAGCAGAACAGTAAGAGAAACAGAATGTTATTTTGAAGCACACCAACACCCGCAAACATTTTTAATGTTCATCTTATTTTATTCATGTACTTGTTCATCTGTTGTTATTTGAATCTTGTAATGGAACGGCATTGATAGTATATGAAGTTAACAACATAGATGTTTATAGCTTAAGTAATGTTGAAGACTGTGGGTATGACGAGCAAGGAATAATGATGGGCGTAAATGTTTGATTGACTTGAACTTTCTCACTCATCTCCACACGGAATAGAAACACTCTGGGTGGGATGACATTAGAGCAACCACGAAGGAACATTGCCAGCTAGCTATGTGAATCCAACCAAGTGTGACAGGCGGAAAGGCATTAGTTCCGATCAAATTGGGGAAATTTATCCACCTCCGGTATGTCTTATACAGTATGCACAGTGGGACGTATGTCATTTACTTAAAGTAAAGCTGGGAAAAAGTAAGGTTTTAAAATCCTTACGATCACATTTAATACGTATTTGTATTTGTATCTCTTTCTTGTTTTACTTTGCGTAAATGGTAGGTGCCACACAGACGCTCTGAATATTAGGAAACTGTATCTGGGAAAACTCGAATATCGTAATTAAAAATAACATTTATTTATCAGTGTTTTTCGACATGAATAGAAACATAGTATGTTTTCATTTGTTTTCAACTTGTTCTCAAGAACAGAACACTTTCTACACCAATATTTGATCTCTTTTGGTCATTATTCAGAATGTTATTTTCTATATAAAACATATAAATCAACTTTAAAAAATGATGTGTTGATGCGTATACTAAAGAACTATTTCCGCAGTCAGTGAATTCGCTTGATGCTATCCTAAAACTAAAAACTGTCATGGAAGAACGCACGTGGAAGAGGCCTGCTGTGAAGGAGTAATGAGTTGTGTATTTTTGTGATTATTTGTATATAACAGTCCCGTAGTGCTATAATGCCAGTCCGGTAGCTAGGCGGTTATTGGATCTTACCGGGAGGGATGCCGAACCCTCGACGCATTGTGCGAGGATCATTAAAGACCTAGTTCATATCTAAACACGATCTTCTCCACGATCTTCATTGATATAGTATGCTCCAAACTAACACAGAATCATTTTGTAAGAAAGATGATGTGATAAGAAGGGAGGCTACTGTAGTGGGCGAATAAGTGGGGTCTTGTGAAACTTACAAGGAGAGGGGAAATATCATCATATAAATAAAATTGATAGCGTATCAGTTTAAAGTTATAAAATGTGTCAGTTACACGAAAGTCATAATGAGAACGGGTCCAAAATGTGTTGTACTTCCTCAATAGAAAGTGAACACATTTAAAACGTCCAAACTCACCAAGGGATGTCAGTCTTCTTCTTACAAAAGGAAATTAGGCCTGATTTGCACCCTACCCATCACCATCAGCCTTTCAGATTACTTTTCAAATGAAAAGGATAGTTTGTATACAGAAGCCTATTGAGAAAATATTATGTTCTTTGTAGATATAATATAACGGTTACCCTAAATTGGAATACCGTTAATACCTAGGTTTGGATCTTCGAGATTGATTTTTTTTAATTAAAATAATATCTTAAACCCCAAAGGAGTCGAGAAGACTGATCATGGTAGAGCTTTTTTTTAATACGTTTATAGGCAGAACACCGGTGAGTATATAGTGGAGCAGACTGATATAAATCGAGTCTCAGGCACGCAAAAAAGAATAGAATATATTTCAATTAGAAAAGTGAAGTATCGGTCACTACAATGAAGGTAGTATCCAGAGACTTCGGAGAATTTTGATTTTGTAGTTTCGGCAAATGGCTTCTTAGAATAGTTGTGAAAGCTTTCTGTACCATTACCATGTAATCGATGTATTGACGTGTTAACTTGTATATTCGAAAGATTGTACTATTAAATTAAAAGTAGAATGTTTAGTTTACGTTGAATTAAATTATATTTGTACAATCGAAGTGCGCCTCCTACATTAATTAAGATTTGTATATTCATTCGATGGGATGCATGTGATTTTAGCCATGAAAAAAATAAAATTAATCGTATTTCAAGATATCATTATTTATCGTGCTTAATCTGTTCCAAACAAAGAAAATTCGCTGATTTCGGCAGCCTTTAAATGGCATGCCTTCTGTCTAAACACGGACACCCCATGGTCATCGAAACATTGGAAGTATCATGTTCACAGCAGATCACAGCACCCCCAATATCAACCTCCTCACCTTTTAGGTAATTTGTGAATTACTCAAGCTGTTTCTCCTCACACCTACTCGTCTTCAAAAGATTTCAACCCTAAATTATGACTGACAGATGATTTAGCCGGGGGGACCTTCTGTGCAATAAACGGAAGATATGAATTTGTATTCTGAAAAGATTGAGAGAAGAGGAGGTCGGCACGTAAAGTGAAATTTACAGTTTTTGTTTCCTCTGCTATGATTGTGTATGTTTAATATCGATTGAAAAGAAAACAAGGAGAATTTTTCACAGGATATTAATAGCACTTTGATAATGTAAGCCATTCAAGTGGCACCATTTTACGCAACAAAACTTGTCCAAATGCTCTTTAATGTCATCTTTAAATGATTATGAATTGTAAGATGCAAAAAAGTTGTATAAGAATAACAGTTTTAATACTGAAATAACTTGATGCTCGAGTGAACTATAGTATATGTGTCGTTAGACTGCTCGCATTCACCTGAAAATGCGCACCCTCTCCACATCCCACCCCACACACGCACAGACTCTCCACATCCAACCCCACACACGCACACCTCTCCACATCCAACCCCACACACGCACAGCCTATCCACGCCCACCCCACACAGACACAGCCTCTCCACATACCACCCCACACACACAGCCTCTCCACATCCCACCTCACACATGCACACCCTCTCCACATCCAACCACACACACGCACAGCCTCTCCACGCCCACCCCCACACAGGCACAGCCTCTCCACATACCACCCCCACATGCACACCCTCTCCACATACCACCCCACACCCACAACCTCTCCACATACCACCCCCACACGCATAGCCTCTCCACATACCACCCCACCCATGCACACCCTCTCCACATACCACCCCACACGCACAACCTCTCAACATACCACCCCACACGCACAGCCTCTCCACATCCCACCTCACACATGCAAACCCTCTCCACATCCAACCCCACACACGCACAGCCTCTCCACGCCCACCCCCACACAGGCACAGCCACTCCCCATCCCCCCCCCACAAGCACCCCCGCTCCCCCCACCACCCCACACCCAC
>JARBES010000124.1:13428095-13439532 GCA_030265145.1 Strongylocentrotus pallidus
GTGCCCCCCCCCCCCCCCCCAAATTGTTTTTGCTCATTACGCCTCTGAGCTTTTATATTATTATACAGTAGGGTTAGGGCTTTAGGTTAATTTAAAACCAGATAATTTTGCATGCATGACACTTTCGCAAATTTTGCAAGTGGTCCAGATTCATGTAAGTTCATTACTTTGTAATTCTAGTATGTTATTACACGTCCTACTTTTCTAGCTTTCCTTCAATTTATTTCCAATTGCATTTACAGGAATGATACTTTTGCAGACTATTACAGCAACTCATCAAGATACAAAGATTATTTCTACCTAAACAACTTTGATGATATACTGAGGAGTTATGGTAAGCAATCAATAATTACTAGAGCTATGTATCATACAAATTTAACCCACTGTGAAAATAACGATCCCAAGTCTTCATAAGATGTAAACATACTGGCAGGAAATTTCAATGAAATTTGATTCCTGGACTTTGGTCAGTATGCCTGCGAATTTCCTGAAAATGTTCCAGTGAAATTTCTCACAAAGCTTCACAGTAGAATGTAAAATATTATTAGTTTACATTTGCTAATGTGACCACGTATTTCTGGTTGTCACCTGACTGGAACCACTCCTACAGCTAATCTATGAATCCTGATTGTGCACTTTTCTAATGTCCATTGTAACGGTAACAGTTTTCATACTTTTTTTAATACTTGCAATGTTGGTACACTTATATGTACATGTATAATGGAATTGAGATGATGGATTAAAAAAAAATAACATTGCAAATCATACTTTAGCATTATTTTCAATACATGAAGTCCAGATGTAACACACAAAGTTTGTAATGATTAACAGTATGTACTTCTAGGATTGTTACATATTAGTAAGTCAAATGTAATTTACTAGTATGATGCTTCTTTAGACAATTTGATTTAACTTTTTTTCTTCTTGCAGTAACATTATTTGAATTGACTGTTGTCAACAACTGGCATATAATAATGGTGAGTAGTAAAGCAATCTTATAGTGTTCACTCTATGTATATATATATATATATATATTTATATATATTGTCTTTTTTCTGTGGTCAAGATTGATTTAGCCACTAAGTGTATTTTTATCTATGCTATACCACAATCAAGCTTTTCAAGTTTCCCAAAGAATTTTTCAGCATGGGAAGAGCTGATTTATAAAAAAAAATGGTCAATAGCTCTCTTTAGGCTAAATCTTAACACTGAAAGTATTGTGAAATATGAAGCAGAAATATGAAGCATCTTAACCACATCACACGTCATAAGAGGGACTGCCTCAACAGAACCTTACAGTTTTATGCATTTTCCCCAATTCATTTCTATTGATTAACTTTTTAGAATTCTGGTTTATTTGTAAACATCTTTCCATTTTGTGTGTGTTCTCTGTTTTCTATATTGTATATAATCTGTATTTTATACTTTCATAAAACTTTGTTTTTATGGATTTGAATTGAAAATAAATTTGAAATTTTCAACTCGATACTTGATTAATGTTAGATGCTGCTTGTAAGTATCGGCTTGCATGGTGATGTAGATATACAGTAGGCTTGTGGGTGCACCATGTTAGAGAGAGGGAGGATTGAGGAGTCCTTGATTAATGTTGAATGCCATGCATATTATTGAAAATTGTTTTTTTCTTCTGTTTCAGGGAGGATATGCATCAGCTGTATCAGAATGGAGTAGAATCTACTTCTTTCTCTTCTACCTATCTAGCATGGTAAGTCAAACTACTCTCTCAATAGATAGTCATGATGTATTCTCAATTCTCGCTATCGCTAATATATTAAAAATACCCATATGTTATGTTCAGGCCCCATTATTGATCGATATTTTCCACTCTCCACCCAGGTGTAAATGGGTACCTGATATACTAGAGCCCTACTTATTCTGCCGCTCAGCTCAGGGTTGTAATGATGGAAAACATCAGGAGCATCACAACCTGACAGACATGAATTCTATATAAGAAACAACCATTATTATTAGGGCTGTAAAGGGTTGTATTGCCCTTTGCGACTGACCCCAAAATTTTGAAATCTACGGTCGGCTTTTAAAATGTTCTCTTTTTTTTTCTCTTTTTTTTACGTTAAAAAAAAAAAATGTTTATTGAAGCAATCAAAACTGAAAAAATGTCAGCCCAAAGGGGAGAAGAAAAAAAAAGTATAAAAACAAAAAAAAAGATTTCTGACCGACCGACCCATGTTTTGGCACCTAAAGGGCAATACAACATCTTTTTTAAGGCCTTATTATCATATGATATTGCTGTCATGTTCATCTTCTGCAGCTCCGTCGCGGTGGAAGTCAAAGGTTCACTTACTACTCATTTCAATATTAATCCTTGGTATGCTCTTCATCTTGCAGGTGGTTGTAACCATAGTGGTAGCATTCATCCTAGAAGCCTTCCTCTTCAGGATACAGTATCACCAAAGAAAAGCAGAACAGACTGACGAGAATCGGGTCGACGATGGAGAATGTAAGTCTCGACGTGAGGATTTCTCCTCAGTACTTTTTCATCATTCATGCAACATGATATTTGCCCTAGCAATTAGACGACAGAAACCAGGTTTGCGGTGTATTGGTGGGTCAGGTTTGAAGTTAACTAAATGAAGATGTATGATATTGAAAGAACATAGAACAATAATGAAAAATTTAAATTTACCAAAATCGCAGAATGAGAGCCCCAAAGTTTTATAGATATCTTCATATCTCCTTAAATCCCATCTGTACTAGTTTGGCTAGGAGGGATTAGACCACCCAGGAAGGTCACTGACAGGTGGCGATCTCATCAACTCGGCTCTCAATTAACATAAGAAAAAGAGGATCATGGGGGACCAATGGTCACCGATTAGGCATTGTTTTTTATATAGAGGGAGCAAGTAGCTACAAGTTGTACAGCTGGCCTTTAATAGAGTGAACTCATTTTGTGTTGGATACCACGAAAGAAAATCAGCGTAGATGTAGGAAAATGAAGATGATGATAGAGAATATATGACTACAAGAGGGTTCCTCTCAAGATTGCTGCGCTGTTGATCCACCTCCTGCTCCAGCACATTTTGTCAGGGAAATTTAGGGATAGAGCAGCCTAGGTATATACATGTAGATGGGTTCAAGGTTAACTATTTTAGATGTCCATGTTTACTACGCACAAATCGTATCAATGTGTACTACCAAGAGGACAAGATGCCCTTAATGGTATCGATATTTTCATATCTCCTAAAATGGAGTGAACACATCTTGTGTTGAATACTACCTAAGAAGACCTGAGTCTACAGATGAGAGTCAGGCTGACGATGGAGAACGTGAGGGTTTACCATTTAGACTGTTTTTTCATTGGCCATCGTTTGATATTGTCAATAAGACGTAAGATGGTGAACTGTTTAAGTGAAACCACCCACCGCTGTAAAATTTAATTAAATTGTGTAATGCATGTCCTATTTCTCTATCATCTAATAGACTGATCAGTGAGCACACAGAGAAGCCATTAGTGCAGGTAGCTTTGGAACAATTGGGAACTTTCCCTGTTAATAAAAGATCAGTACAGTGAAACCTGTATACAAAGACCACTCAAGGAAAACATGAAAAGTGGTCTTTATGTACAGGTTCCTTTAGTACAGGTTCAAATGAGAAACTGTATTCAAGGGAAACTAAAAATGCGGTCTAAAAATGCGACAAGTGGTCTTTCTATTGCTAAACATGTGGTCGCTAAAGCAGGTTTGACTGTATAAGTTTGCAGTCATGTGTACCATACGATACCAGCCAACTGGTCTTTGTCAGTTTTAATTTTAGTCTGCCCCTGGCTAAAACTGAAATATATATTGTTTTCTTCCCTTACTCACAGCTGAATCAATTGTTGAGGTGTCCATGAGCCTGACTGCCGTTGAAGTGGATGAATTCTTCCCCAGAGCTCGGGCAGACGTTAACCTTTCCCTCCTGCTGGGTACCCTTCATAGAGGGGTAGGTACACAGTATATAAATTGTATAAAAATTGACTAGGCATTGTGGCGTGCGCCTGTTATCCAGCTAACAATGAAAGTTATAAACTGATTCAGGGGACGACTCAAGTTCGAATCGGAGTCACGTCTTTCGGATGGTGACGTTTGAATAAATAACCTTTACGCAAATAATCATATCTGATTTATACATGTCTGTAAAAACCCAATTCACACACACACGTATACAAATCGTGTTCACCCACCACAGAAGAAAGATGGCAGGGGGGAATATTGTAGAGAGAGATTATTGCCCCTCTATTGGTGAGAAAGTTGTGACTGTTTAAAAATGAGATCAGGGAAGCGTTTTATCAAGAGTTATGATTGATCTTAAGTTTGATCAATACATGATGATCCATAGACTTACGCTCAATATTAACCTTACCACAATCAAGAGTTTTTTTTAATACATGGCCCAGCCCAGGAAAGGGCAATCCAACACTAATGAGTTTAGTTGTGTGATAAAGCAGCAAGAAATAGAAAGAAATGTGTTGGTAAAAGTTTGACAGAAAGTGGACAACCTACTTCAGGAGGCTGCTCTACCCTTCATTAGAATGATGCAGCCTCCCGTAGGCTCCCACATAGTTTATGTTTACTGGCATGGTTTTTATACTTGCACTGGACTTTAATTGATAACTGCTTTGTCCACACACCATTTGTGCACTTCATGACACTGATTGCAACTTCTTGCCCTACCTACCATCTCAGTATAGCTTTCTGAGTGAGCTGCTATAGGGATTACGCCATCAAGTATCAAGAATCAAGGACAAAGAGTTAGAATGCTTGAAATTGGAGGTTGCTTTCCTATGTTAATGTGTAATGTAAATTCTGTCATTTGGCTGTAAAGGAATTGGGAGAAACTCTTTTGTATGTTGTTCCCTGAAATAGGAATCTCAATTTCTTTAGTTCAGAGAAGCTTTCCCTCACTGCTTTTAAGATATGTTAAAGATGCAAAATTTGTATAATGTACGTCCGCCATAAAAAGTCCTGCTCAGCAGTGACATTTTAGAAATATGTCATTCTGTCATTTTATTGGTAGGAGCAGATGGGAGAATTATTTGTCATTGCATCCCAGTGACCTTCCCATTTCACCAATATGAAAATCATGTTTATGGAGGAATCCCCCTTCAGAACTAATCACTATAAGGTTGGCTTTCCCTTTAAAGATTTTAGCCATTGTGTAGGAATACATCCTCCTTTGCTTAACCAAGCAAAAGGAGACTTCTTGTAGCCTGTCTTCACTAGTTTGGCCAGGGGGATTAGACCTCCATATAAGGTCACCGGCAGATGGTTATCTCATCAAATCAGCTCTCAATTAACATAAGAAAAAGGGCATCATGGGGGATCAACGGGTAACGCTTAGGCATTGTTTGCTATACAGAGGGCGCAAGTAGCTACAAGTAGTGCAGTGGGGCTTTAAAAGAACTTTTCAAAGCAAAGAAAAGACAGGAAGTGTGTATAAATACAATAGAACAGCAAGACGAGGAGATTCAAGAGATACATGTGGTGAAATCTAAGAGAGCTTTTATAAAGAGAGTTGGTTATTTGATCAAGGGATTAATGGCAAGAAGTTCATTGTGATCCTCACACAATAGTATGTTTGATTACCAAGTTATCTTATGTACAAGAACTTTAATTTTGTTAGTGGTGCCTTATTCTCCATCTGGATGTATGAAAGAGAGCTTTCTGAAGAGAGGGATCAGTGGCAGGAAGTTTATTCTAAACATGTATCACACAATAGCCTGTGTTGTTGGTGTTGCTAGTAATAATGATATCTCTTTTGTGAAATCCATATTTTGTTACTAGTACCCTTGTCTTCACCTGGATTCCATTGTTCTGATATGTACCTGGGGAAATTCTGTTACCTCAACATTTTTGCATGCCTCATATAGTCACCAACATGTTAACTTAGCTTAAAAATATGTCAGTAAAATAATTAAATGTAAATTTATGTTCTTTGTACCTTTATTTATGTTACTTTATTCCCAGGCATTACAGTATCATATGAATATTATTCATTTGATTATAAAACTTATACATTTAGCTCAAATTTATCACTCGTAGCTACATGTATGTCAATTCCTCTTAAGGGGACACAACATTACTTGATTAACGTCTTGTACTACTCTATTACAATCACACCACTTTCTATATTTTTTACTGTACTTTTGTATATGTACAGAAGGAGTATTCAATTCTGATACCAGAATTTAACTCAACGTATGCAGAGCAAAAATACAAATGCTGAATGAGAAGAAGAAAAAGTCATTGTATTGACTGTCTACCTCACTTTAGACATGATATCATTAATGGAAGTTATCATTTCTAAGGTGCCAGTCTAATTCTCTAATAATGATGATATGGATATTTCTATATCGCCGATATCCACCAGGCTCTGACACTCATGGTGCTTTATACATATTACCCTGGTTATAGCCGAGCTGCCAAAGTAACTAGCACTCATGCATACCAGGTACCCATTTACACCTGGGTAGAGAGTGGCAAATGTAGATTAATGTCTTGCCAAAGGACATTAGTGCCACGCCGAAACTTGAACCCTATACCTTGTGATCTGCAGTCGGGTGACTTATCGACTAGACCACAACACCTCTACAATGCACATGCATCGTTTGATCTAACTGACTGTACATTCTTTCTCTCTCTTCTGCAAATGACTAGGGTATAATAGCATACAGAGGGACGAGGCAAAGGACCAAAGCTGACCTGAGCAAGACTATGTATGCTGAAGAAGTCAAGGTATTTTCAAATCACTGACACATTATGTAAAAGGTACTTTGCAGGCCAAAAAATGAAAAGGTTAAATGCAAGATAATACAAATTTAGAACTTCCCTCAAAACGAAAGGGCTTGAAAATGTCTTTTAGTGGGAAAATAACGAGCATTAGTTAGTTAAGAGTCTGATTTTGTACCTTTACAGCTCATTTTATGTATGTTATATGTCACTCAATAGTGTCTGATGGTGAAGTCTGTCTCCTTGCATAATTTGAATACTAGGACACTGCTAACGTTTAAATTTCATAGATGTGACATACATGACATATTCATAATTCCTGCAAAGTTCTACAGAATTTGATGTTGGCTGCAAATGGCACATTGTACCTTTGAATAAAATATACTTATACCAAAAACATATTGTTATTGTGTCAAGTAATGACAAACAGCGTCCTCTTCAATGCATGACACCCGTGGTATCAAGCACAGATAGGGAATTTTCTGAAATAGATTACCAAGAGCAAACTCTTTCCTGACAAGGGTATCAACAAAGATAATAAATGTGACTGCATATTTTAACCTCCTTTGTTCCTTCCAAACTACCCTGATGTTTCAAATTTTAAGAAGAAATGCTAAATATCTAGTTTAGACCTTTGATAAGCCCTCTCTTGAATTGATTGAAGATGAGATATTGGTGTGTGTACTCTCCAATTTAAATATGTCATTCTGAAATGCCTTGTTCAGTGAAATTCTGCTTTGCCATTGTCGCCTGGTTTGTCACCTCGATTAAAATTGATAGTTACTTTGTATGTAATACAAACCTGATAATTTTCGGATTTAAATCAGGTTCGCAATTTTTTTCAAAAAATGAATAGTCCCCGAGTCCTTTTAGGTCGATTTGAATCCGGTTTAAAATTAGGGGGGGGGGGGTGAGGGGCTGTTTTTTCATGACTTGCTTGAACGCCTCACTCAAGCGCTCGCATCGCGCAGATTTCTAAAACTTTTTCTTTTTAATTCTCACTAAAATAGGAATGGATCAAGGAAGCTGACAGAGAACACCACGAGGACCTCCAGAACTTTGTCCGTCAGATGAGCCGAAACACTCTCCTCACCGAGCTAGGCGACTCCACCGCCTCCACCCCGACCGACGACGATGGGGCCACACCCACAGGCTCGCCCCTTGTCCAACCGTCTACCGCAACTGCCATGCCGGCGAGGGTGAACCCGTTTCTAGGGAGGCCCGAGCCGACGTTGACCTCAAACAACCACACGCCGACTAAGGGCGAGCCCAGTATCAACAGAGTGGAGGGGCGTGATGAGGAGGAATATGATGATGATGATGATATTCTTGGAGATGAGTTATGAAGTTAGGTTAACTTCTAGAAAGGTTAGGACTTCTATAAATTATTCATGTGGGTACAAAAGGCTTTTCAATAGACCATTGGCTGTCCAAGGCCCCATTTCACAAAACTTGTCATCAGTGACAAATGACAGTTTTTGTTATAATCCTTGTTTCTGATTGGTTATCAGCAGAATTATCACTGATTTTTGTCATTTGTCATTGAAAAAGGGTCCTTGGAAGAAGACCATATGCTAGAGATTTTGGGCTTGAGATTTGATTTTACATTTTTCATCAACTCTGTTCGAGAAAATTAAGCTCTTTCTAGCACTGACTGCAGAAAAAATCATGAGAGGGGCTGATTCTGGAATCGTGGTCATGAATGACAATACTCACTGCATTGGAATGTGCAGTGAGCAGAAATGTATTTATTGCAATTACATCGAAACCTGTACATAAAGACAAGGGTTACAAGGAAAGTGGTCTTTATAGGCAGGTTGTCTTTAAGTCAAAGTTTGTTTTAGTACAGGTTTCAATGAAGAAAGCTGTTATAGCGGAAAAGAAATTATAGTCTCTTTAAAGAGGTGGCCTCTCTGTGAAGGTGTTTACTAGCAGAATGGACTGTGCATGTATAGCAGATAATTTAGTGTGACAGTCAATGAAATGGGTATTCAAAAAGCCTATTATTTATTTATTAGAAAAGCTCTTGTGAGAAATTGTTAATCAATTACTGTAATCAGAGTAAAGATCTTCTAATGGAACAGGACCCACCTCAGAAGCAAAAGTTTATTTACAAATGACCTCAGGCTGTAGGAAAATGTAATCCTGAAAACATTTCTGAAATACGTTTTGTTTTATGTGTTTATGATGAAAGATGATTTGTCAAATAGTGATGATGGTGTACAGTAATAGATATAAGTTAATTGAGAAAACTTCTGCTACTATAAGGTGGATTTTACTTCTGCAGTCGCCTCACAGTTTTTGGAATAATTCTTTGTGATTTTTTGTTTCATTTCTCAAACTTGATAAGAGACAGGTAGGCTAACACTTGTAACAGGAAAAATTGAAGTACTATACACACATCTATGTAATTGATATGTGTTAATTTACCATCTTTTGTGCCAGAAATCGTACACTCTGTCAACTATGTTTATGACTGGTAGAAAATGAATGGTAACATTGAAATGTTCAAACATGCAAAGGAAACATGATAGAATTGTTAAAATCTAGAGTTGTGATAATAATGGGATAGTATACCTAATTAAAGAACTCTCATTTTACTATATCAATTCTATTCAAAATGTGTTCTTTTCAATTTGATGGTTTGTTTTTACCTGACTGCCAAGAAAGTATGTCTATTCCTGTAACTGTAAGTTAGCAACCAGGGGACCGACAGCTTTGTTTCCTCTCCAAGGGACTAGGTAATGAGAATTAATGCCTTACCAAAGTGAACCAACTTGGGTTTCCAACACGATTTTCTTGGTTAGGATACCACATCTCTACCACTGGGCCATTGCACCTACTTAGAGAGGGTAGCGCACTATCTGTGTTTGCCCTACGCATTACAGAAGGACATGGGAAGAATTATTACACTGTAAAGCTTAAAACTGTCGTTTTATTAAAATATGTACTTCATTTTCACGACTGAATAAAGGATTTATTCTTAAGTCAGCCAGGAGTATTTAAGCTTACTGTGATTGTGGCAACACTCTTGCAATAAATGAATATTCAAGAATTTGTGTGACATTCTGGTGGAATGTAAGATTCTAAATGCATTAAAAAAAAGGAAAATATTGTCATATTCTGTGCTATATCACAGAGATGTTGTGATTGAAGTATATTAGTATTCACCTGTACAGCACTAGTACAAGACCAGGAAATACATTTGCCAATTCATAGGTCTGCTATACCTCGGTACTTGTCTAGAACGTACATGCTGCTTCTCTCTGTCTTATTTTCTTTTAAAAACATCTTCCTATTTCTCATTTACGCTCAATGAGTTCTGAAATTGTGTTGTATTTGCAGAGTCAGTCAATCAATTTAACATTAGGCCATTGCAGTTCATGGTTTGTTTACTTTAATACATGGATGTTGCCCTAAGTAGTTAATGATCAACCTTGCTAGTGTTCTCTTTTCTCAGTGAATTAACCAAATTCTATGTGTGTACATGGTATCATAATATACTGAACTAAACTGCCTCTTAATATGCTATACATTTAGTAGCAAACAGATAATGGTAACATTTATGATGATGTATATGTATAAGAAAGGTTATCCCCTTGAAGCAATGCTACATAAAGATTATTTGTAGATTCTTGATTTTAATCTAGCTCAATTGCACTACTATGTGAAACATTGCCAATATCCATTCATAGGAAATAATATGTGTTCTTTAATTATCCAAGTTCTATTTAAGAAATGGTATAGTCATTTCATAGTCTTTTATTCATGTATAAAGGTATCTATAATGACACAAGAGTCTGAAGTAAAGAATCATATCCAACCAATATAAGGATATTCTTAATCTGTAAATACATTGACAGGTTATTTAATACAGCTCAGAAGATATTTAGGTCGGATTAACTTTTCAGTTATTGAATTTAATTCATTGTAGCAGTATAAGCAGACTACAACATGTATATAGACAACTATAATAAGCTCTACGATATACATAGTACTTTCATGTTGCAGCTTATTGTCATATATTTTTGCTAGTTTTTGTTGTCTTCTATAATGTCTGTACCGGTAATATTTCATGGATTATTACTTCTCTAAAATGTATTTCTACTGAAAAAAATTCCAGATGAGAATTTGGGGGCATGTATTAATTTTATGGTAAGTTTATTGGTGAGCATCAAAGACATGTTCTGGTATAAAAAGTGCTGTGGTGCCTATGTTTACTTCTTTCCCTGGCGTGGACTCAAGCAAAGGGATACCAATTTTGATTAAAGCCCCTCTGCACTAGTTTAGCATGGAGGGATTAGACCTCCCTGTAAGGTCACTGGACAGGTTGTTATCTCATCAAATCAGCTTTCAATTAACATAAGAAAAAGGGCATCATGGAGTATCGACGGGTACTGCTTTAATAGGCATTGTTGGCTGTTTAGAGGGCGCAAGTAGCTACAAGTAGTGCAGTGGGGCTCTCGGAGCTCAGGAGATCAACAATGTTTGTCTTGTAGGCCTTTTGAAAATTGATCCGAGGGTTCATCGATGATGATTGTGCAATTCATGGCTGTGAATATTGTTTGTAATTTCTTGTGATCTAAAACATGCAATACAACTCATTGTATGTGTGTTTCTCTATAAGCTGTGAATAACAAATAACGAAGATGTAATTTTATGGTGCTACTATTGCAATGTTAAGTGTTGATGTT
>JARBES010000124.1:13597456-13607543 GCA_030265145.1 Strongylocentrotus pallidus
TGTAACATGTATTACTCATCCTGCTACTCCCTTTGCGCATAATTGCAAAGCGCATTTGAAGATGTATATGGAAATTGCACTATATACAGTCAAACCTGCTTTAGTGAACACCTGTCTACAAAGACCACATTTTTTGCTCCCCTTGACAATGGTTTCTCATTGAAACATGTAGTAAATGAACCTGTCTACAAAGACCATCTGTCCATAAAGCCCAATTTGTGTGTCTCCCTTGGGTGGTCGCTATAGACAGATTTGACCGTAAATACATTATTATTATTATTATTATTACCCACCTCCAACAGAAGACGCATTTATTAGCGCATGCCAGGCTGGGTGTTGTCTCCATGCATCGATGACTCTCAATACCATAGAAGGTGTGCTTATAGCATCCTCCCCTACCACGAAGCATGCTCTGAACAAAGAACAAGAAAACGATTGAGACATTAACCTTTTGTTTGCCATTGGTGCTGATTGGCGCAGTACATCACCCATTTGTCACATGTGCTGATTGGCACAAAATAAGAGGCACCAATTAACCCTATCCTCCCTACCACGAAGCATGCTCTGTACAATGAACAAGAAAACGATGAAAACATTAACCTTTCATTTGCCGTTGGTGCTGATTGGCACAGTTGCCCATTCCCCACATGTGCTGATCGGCACAAAATAAGAGGCACCAATTAACCAAAGTACTGCTCTGTGCAACATAAAAGCATTGCAAAATGACCTATTTGCGGTCTTGACTAGTTACATGACATTCCTTTTAAAGTCTATTTGCACTAGTTTGGCCAGGATTAGACCTCCCTGCGTGGTCACTGACAGGTGGTTATCTCATCAAATCAGCTCTCAAATAACATAAGAAAAGGAAGATCATGGAGGACCAACGGGTACCGCTTAGGCATTGTTTGCTATACAGAGGGCGCAAGTAGCTACAAGTAGTGCAGTCCCGCTTTAACACCTGTATAAATTAGACCACATGTGGTAAAGCAAACCTCTCCATAAAGACCATCTGCCTACAAAACTGCTTCTTGTGTCTCCTTGAGCGATCTTTCTATACAGGTTTGACTGTACAATGTGGCACAGGGAGATCAGTTACATGGCACATCAAAAATTTAAGGTACAGCTTCACATTTGCTCTTTTCTTGAAACAAAGCATTATTACCTATGCTGAGAGCTAGAAAGGCACTGACTCTCTAGATTTAATGCCCTTCTGACTCCTATCACAACAAAATTTCTAGTGTTGATCAGAATTATTTGACATCTTTCACCAACCTTTGTCCATCTGCATAGCTTCACGCCAGAATGAGAACCAATGATTCGGTAACCTGCAAACAGCAAGAAAGACGTAACAAAGCAATAAGATAGCAGGCAAAAGTATTAGATTAAATCCAGAAAAAGGGTCTAAATGGCATTTTATCCCTAAATCAGCTATTCTTCACTGTCGCTACATTATATTTCCATGCATTACATTATACTATGGAAAATTTATTAGCACGAAATTTTGACAAATATATTAGTTTTCCCTGTATAAGAGGAACAGGTATTATAAATCGATTCAAATCCACCTTCTCTATTTGAAAATAGCACACCATTTCATCTCTAAAAAGTACTTAATCGTGGTGGTAGTATGTTCAACTACAATCTTCTTTTCATCAATCTCCTTATTTCCACTTTCTGTCTCTCTATCTTTCTCTCACTATATCTTTTTTTCTTTCTCTCTCTCTCTTTTTCTTCTCTCTCTCTCTCTCTCTCTCTCTCTTTCTCTCCCCCTCCTCCCTCCCTCTCCCCTTCTCTCTCTCTCTCTCTCTCAATGTTACAAGTGAAGGCTTACCTTGCTTAGTGAGATTTTTCCTGATGGTCGGTGTTACCATCTCCTTCAGCTCTGTGCCCAGTTTTACGCCATTCATAGCCTGTTAAGTGATCACAATAAATATACAACTTTCAATCATTAGGTACACAAAATCGGACCGACAACTCATTGATTCAAATTCATCACTTTCAACAACAACCCCAAAAATGAGGAAAAAGAAGGGAAAAACTTGAATGAGAACAGGAGATATGAAAATATAATGAGTATTAAGGGGATGAGAAAGGGGGAGAAACAGAAACACAGAGAATAAAGAGGAATTAATGCACAAAAGGAAAAAGAGAATGCTAAATCAGAGAGAAAAAACAAAACAAAAAACCAAACACCTACAAAATCCATAATAGAAAATTTGTGAAAGATTCATGCACACAACAGTGATTCTGATTATAGCATACTCATACCTTAATGGGGAAAATCACGAATTCCACCCCTCCCCCCTCCCCCCACAAAAAAATGTAAAAATCATACACTAAGAGCCCACATACCTTGGCATTCTTCATCTTGTTCATGACAGAGCCCAGGTCTTCGACGTCAATGACATCGATCTCATCAGGATCTTCCTGGTCACTGTCCAGACCATCGTCTGCCTTCTTTGCACCATCGTCATCACGCTCACGAGTCGGAGTGTTCTAACAAAATGAACAAATATGACAGGTATCATATGTTTCCAAAGTTTTTTTTTTGGGGGGGGCACGGTAATTACAATACACTTTTTATGAACTATTATTAATAAACACTAAAAGGCTAAGGGCCATATTGCAAAGATAGAAATATATTCTCTCTCTCTCTCTCTCTCTCTCCTTCCTTCCTTGACCGACGAGAACTCTCATTTAAAAAAACATACCATGGCTCAGTGTCGCGTGAATAAGACAAATACCATTTACTTCATTGTCCAGAGGATGGAACTTAAAAGCCATACATTTTCTCTGCTTCTTTTTATAACATTATAAAACTGTTAGAGAGATTGGGAGATTCATGGATGGATAGAACACAAAATCTCAACAAACTAGAAATTCAAAACACCCAAATTGTCTCACTCTTCAATAACTTACCTGTTCCGATGACATTTGACCTATGGCGCTTGATTGACATGTTCCATTCTGATTACAACTGCAAGATTTATCACCGCTTCCATCACACTTCAGTACAGCCTGGAGAAAATCAGATTTCCATGCAGCAAAGTCTGCTTCAGTACCTGTTAAATGCACAGAAATTTGTCTGTCTTTTAAAATTTGAAGTGTATAATCTAATTGAAAAGGAAGAAATTTATTTTGTTACCTAAAATCTGCATTTTGTGGTTATACATTACTGTTGAATGAAAATGAAAAGAGTAGTTTGGGACCTCTCTAAAAAAAAGCACCTGTCTACATCGGCCAATTTCTCTGTTCCCCTGGGGTGGCCTTTTCAGACAAGTTTGATAGTATATTATTGCTAGTTTGCGAGCACCAGTCCCTATTAGAACTCACCTCCATGCTTGCTTACTGCCACATTGCCATCCCCTTCTCCTACTGGAAGCAAAGGGCTGGCACTCAAGTCTATCAGCCACTGATGAACCTTCTTACTGACCTACATAAAACAAAAAAGGATCCAAATTACACATTCAGAAAACATTATTAAAACTCATATCATGAAATAAAGACAAACAGGATAAAATGATTATGAAATTAAAGAAAATCAAATCATGTAATATTAATGCACAAGAGTATTCACACAAATCATTATTTTCCCCAATTCATAAGGCAGAAATTGCTGCAAGAAGTAATCTTGTCAATGCCTGAAATTTGTCAGAGGAACATGTTCTGTAAAACAAAACATTATTAAGCTAATGTTGACAAAACAAAGAGAAACAGCTCTTTCATTCAACCCTTTAAAAGTTTAATTTCCAGGTTATTTCAAATGAACTTGTGGGCTATAATTTTCCCTCAATATAGTCAATATTCAAAATAATAAATCATCAACAAAGACATCGGGGGGCGTTTCACAAAACTTGTCATCTGTGACAAATGACAGTTTTTGTTATAAGCTACTGAAATCATTGCTTCTGATTGGTTATCAGCAGATTTGTCACTGTTTTTTTTCATTTGTCATTGAAAAAAGGCTTTGTGAAACGGGTCCCTGTACTCACTGTGTTGTAGTGATCCTGATAGAGTGAATTCCCCAGTCCAAAGACTGCAAACTGATGTCCTTTGAGCAGTGTGCTAGGCACCCTGAAGTCATTGACCGATTCCTGGAGCCATCGACAGAACCACGACCCACCCTCAGGTGGCTCACCGTCCGTATACGTGGAGAGGATGTATACACACACTGTCTGCTCATCTTGCTGAGAGAGAGAGAGAAGAAAAATGGTGAATATTAATGATTAATTAATGATTAATAATGTGGCAATTACTTTTTAGATAGTTTTATGCATAAAATAAATGTGTAAGTAGTATAAAACTACCTGCGTGAATGACAAGTTTCAGTATTTTGTATTGTGGAGAAGCAATTGTGTGTCGTACTGACATGCATAAAAATATGGATTAGGAGTTACTCTGGTGAAAGTTCACATCCACAATATGTCAGACTTTCATGAAGAATTCTGAAGGTTTGAAGAATAAAAAAAGATAGTCATTATAATGTTACTATCATTTCAAAAACTTTAGAAACCTCAAGAATTTTGGTGACAAAAATTAACAGGTTACTTTGGACTTGGTCACTCAGTGTGCCAAGTTAGTTAGGGCTGAGTACATGTATGTAATGTGCAGTAAGCAGCAAAGAACAGTTGCACACCATCATCCACTCCAGCAAAGCATAGAGAGTCCATGCTAATGCATATTGACCTCTAGCGCTGCACTATGTGTTAATAGGCAGCATTTGCACACATGAATAGTCAATACACACATAATACACAAATGCACACAATCATGCCGATGCAGCCGTACGCAAGTTTGACAGTAGACTCACAATTTGAATTTTCAAATTATTCTTTCTAACATCGGTATTAAAAGTTGAAAAAATTGTATTTTACTGCTATTTACATGTAGGTGTCATCAATTGTCACTAAAGTAGTGATTTCGAATTAAATCAGTTGAGTTTTGTACAGTGGTGTTTGAAATGTTGAGAATCAATAGAACAGGTTTTGATACACAGCCAGGATAGTAATGCAGCCTTGTGTGGCAAAATCTAGACTCCAACCAAGAAACTGCCATTGATTTGTTTAAAAGTATATTGATATCTCTGAGGAACTTCTAAATAAAGGATAACGGATTACCTACATGAAAAGAACCTACATGAACAAATGCAAGCTTGTAAATGTTCAAATAAAGTGGCTTCGAGTCATTCCCATTGCACAGATGTCAAATGGACATTAACCTGTTGGATGTAATTTCCTTTTTGACATACATAGCGATAGCTCAGTTGGTAGAGCAGTGGTCTCGTAATCCGGTGACCCGGGTTCGAACCAAGTCGATGCGCTAGTGCCCTTTGGTAAGGCATTAATCCTCATTACCAAGTCCCTCAGAGAGGACCTAAAGCCGTTGGCCGTCTGGTTGCTTACTAACAAGCATTTTTATGCTTTCTTAGCAGTCAGGTAAAATTACCCACCACCACCACATAAAACACACATTTTGTATAGACTCTAGCCTTTACTCAACAGCGTCATACCTGGTACAATTTTAGACTTACATCTAATAAAACATGTTTCTCTGGATCAAACTCCTTCAGATCAATTACATCTGTGCTCACTGTATCAGGAATATCTTTAGCAAGTTGGGCAGCCAGATTCTATGAATAGAACAAATCAATAAAACAGCTTGAGTGTCAGAGTGACAGTAAAACAACAAAAAACAAGATCAGCCAATCAAGATAATCAAACTGCTCTGGAGACCATTTAAATTGTAAAAAAATAAGGTAATACATGTGCATACAGGTACATGTAAGCACCAATTCATATTTGCTCAACAAGGAAAAATAATATTAACTTTTGTTGAACTTAACCTTTGAAATCTAATTAGTTGTGTATATTTTGATTTTTGTTTAAACTCCACAAAGTGATTCATTACTATGTAGTTCATATGTTCTAAATTCTGTTACATGTTTAAATTATCATCACATTTGCAACAACTTTCATTCCTAATCCACATCATCTATGTATGGGAATTCCAAATCTGAAACTTTTTTTTTTTTAACACAAAAGGATATAGGTCTACTGTTCAGTGGGTATACAAAAAAACATGGGCGGGAAAGAAGAATCGTAAAAATGTTCCACCTGCGCTTAAATATTTCGATTTTAACTGTTGTTATACCTTTGCTGTACCAGTTTGAGTGCCATAGAAGATCTTTATGCTGGTTACATCTAGGGAAGCCTGTGGATCTACTGGAGATGTAGACTTAGTCTGTCTACTCTCTTTGTCAGCCTGTTAAAAACATAAATAAGAAGAAAAGGGGAGAGAGATGCAAGTGAAAATGATGAAGAATACAGGAAGGGTATGTTATAACATATAATTAGTTGATACAATTTGTGAAAAATGCAATTGAACCATTCAATTCATTATTTTGAAACTTCAACTTAAATGTATTTTCCCATTAAAGAACAAACATAGAAAATTACAGAAAAGTTTGAACTCATCCACAATTGGAAATAAACTCTATAACATAACTACAGTGTATTTAAACAAAAAAAAGGAAAAGAAGGAGAAGAAGGAGAAGAAGAAGGAGAAGGAGAAGAAGAAGGAGAAGGAGAAGGAGAACAAGAAGAAGAAGAAGCGGAAGAGGAAGAGGAAGAGGAAGAGGAAGAAGAAGAAGAAGAAGAAGAAGAAGAAGAAGAAGAAGAAGAAGAAGAAGTAGAGAAGATGAAGAAGAAGAGAAGATGAAGAAAAAGAAGAAGAGAAGATGAAAGAGGAGGAGAGGTAGGAGAAGGAGAGGTAGGAGGAGGAGGAGAGGTAGGAAAAGAAGAAGAGGAAGAGGAAGAGGAAGAGGAAGAAGAAGAGAAGAAGAAGAAGAAGAGAAGAAGAAGAAGAAGAGAAGAAGAAGTAGAGAAGATGATGAAGAAGAAGAAGAGAAGATGAAGAAGGAGGAGAGGTAGGAATAGAAGGAGAAGAAGGAGAAGGAGAAAGAGGAGGAAAAGAAGGAGAAGGAGAAAGAGGAGGAAAAGAAGGAGAAGGAGCACGAGGCCAAGGAGAAGAAGGAGGCCAAGGAGAAGAAGGAGGAAAATGAGATGAAGGACGAGAAGGAAAAGATGACAACGAAGAAGAGGTCCTACCTGTTGGCTAGTATTTCTCTGTCTTCTGAAGATAGCAATTCCAATCACTGCAGCAACAGCAAGCCACACCCATTGCCATCCAGCTGACCACGCCCACAGGTCTCGGTCATTATCAGCATTGCCTGCAATGTAAACATACATACACATACTTTTAAACTTTTTCAAACAAAAAAGTTATCTGACTTAACCATTTTTCAAAATTTCAGGCAAATTTTTACACAATGTCATTGACAACTCTCAAGTAAATTTATCTCGTTGTAATTTTGTTGGATCTAAAATGAAGATAAAAGACATGTTGTTACATCAAAGAAAATATAGACCTATTTCAAACATTCCAAGATGCTAGATGTTGATATAGGTCTATAACACATAGACTCTAGATCTAGATACATAGATAAGAAGAAAAACATGTTGTTGCGCCGATTCAATTCAAACTCAAAGTGCATTCCACTAACAAATTAGCTAACAAGTGGGACCGCAGAATGTACATTTTAGGATTGCAGAACTATTTTTTTCTTACGAATACGAGTAAATCATGGCATTGAAGCTCTGTGTATGTCACTTACTTGCATTACTCTCTTGAATCAGAATGACGACATAAGTAAGCCCAATCCATTGTAGTTTATTCCACATTTTAACTTGGCACGCATAGTCTATCAATCATGTAAACAAAACAATATTGAGGAGTTGCTAATTTAAGATCTATCTAATTCAGACATAGATTCAGACCTGTAATTAGCATTTAAAATCATATTGCTGGCATATTTAATATATTTCTTAATTTCATATCATTACTGAGTATTTTTATAACTATTTAATAAGATACAATTAATTATAATACAGTATCATTTAATATTAATTCATGATTATTCCGCAAACATTCTATTTGGCAATACACTACGCGTGTAGTTTGTATTGGCTAGTGGTAGCTCAATTCCACGTGCAATAAGATAAGGGTCAATGCTGTGCATAGTCAATGAAAGGTCGCATAGCCTGGCCAAATCAGCCTTCGCTTTTTGGCCGTCTCTAGCCGCACGGATGATTGCAAATTTTCGCTGGAAGCAATAAGGTGCTCAGCGCAGCTACCATATCTCATTACGCTATTGTTCTGTGTATCGAAAAACCCGGTTGTTGTTGAAGCAAAGAGAGGGGTAGATTTGGGAACATTTTAGCTGTTTTGATCCATCAAACATCACAGGCGCCTCATCACAATGAAGTTAATAACATACGCAGCGAATATGATTCTGGTAATCATCCTTTTCCTCATGCACGAGGTGGCAAAATGTGCAGGAATTGAAGTTATTTATGCGGTGAACAGCGGTGGGCCAGCGCACGTAGACATGTACGGAACACACTACCAGGAAGACCCCCTGACCATCGGCATCCCCTCAGACTACGGGAAGAGTATGCCGATAGCGAGGGTTCCACCAAGTGATGCCATCCTCTATCAGACGGAGCGCTACCATCTCTCGACGTTTGGCTATGATATTCCAATCAAGGAAGATGGCGAATATGTTCTGGTTCTCAAGTTTTGTGAAGTTTGGTTTACATCTTCAAGAATGAAGGTGACTTTAAAATCTCTTCTTTACAAAAATAGTGTCATGTTTGTGGGTGTGTCCGTGTGATGTTTGTTGCTGATCATTTTTTATGGATATAAAATGTAATTGAATTCAGATAGGTCTTTAAAAAAAACGTTAAGTAAGGTTACACAGCTTCTTGTTTTCTGTTTTATTATATCTAGACTGCAACACCTCTCTATAATTAACTATGCTTTTCCTGTGTAAAAAAAGAAAGAAGATTAAAAAGAGGGTGGAAAATATGCAAATGTGAAAAGCAAACATGAATTACTTGTTGAAGAGGAAGTTGGGACTCTTTAGGAGTCTTGGCTGTCTTAACTGTAATCCTTAAGCCTGAACTTGATATGTTGATGCCCTCAGGAGTAGGCCTTTATGTTCTAAACAATAAATTAATTGAAAAGGACCTGATTTTTTTCCATTATTATTACTGATATCTTCTTATTGAAAAATTAATGTTCCCTAGTTAATATCTCTTATTAAGTTTAAACTCTCTAGACTTCTAGGCTGATTTATTTGTACATTCTTTGCTTATCAATAATAATTTGTCTATTTTGTTCTCACTAAGTAAAAATGTTTAATAACAAATTAATAATAATAATGGTAGTCTGTTCTTGTATATTGCATAATATTTAGTCTCTTTGCGCTTCCAGCGGGTCTCCACGCAGAACCACACTACCTTTTTCGGAACGGGGTCCGGATTTAACTTTAAAGAGTCAGTATGCATGTTCCCTATTTAAAATTTTCAAAAGGTTTGGGGTCCAGACACAAATTTTGGGTGCCCATGTGTCCCAGGCACCTGTTAGTGTTGAGACCTGAATCCGGTTGTAACCTTGTTTGTTCTTGTGTGTGGGCCACAGGTATTTGACGTGGTCCTGAACGAGCAGCACACAGTCGTTCCAGACCTGGATATCTACCAGAAGGTTGGCCGAGGGACAGCCCACGATGAGTATGTAACCTTCACAGTCAGTAAGAGCAAAATCAAGGTTCAGGGAGAGGTCTCCACCCTGAGTGGCTATCTACGAGTGGAATTCCAAAAGGTAAATGACTTCTCGGTTTTATTTCATGCCTCTTTCTTCAGAGTAACAGTTTACTCTGCATAACTTGAAGTCGCTCAAGTTGAATTATCCCTTACATTTTTTTTCTTTTACCAAACTTTGCAAAATGTATTATTTACATTTTCTAATTCAAATTTTGCATGAGTTTAGGAAAAGAAATTGTTTGCAATCCCAACTGATTGGAGTTATTTCAGAGTTAACTGTACTTTCTTTATGCCTAAATTTCTTACTCTTTCATCCTCCTCCCCTCCTCCCCTCCCCCTCCCGCTCCCCTCCCTCTCCCCTCCCCTCCCCTCCTCCTCCCCCTCCCCTCCTCCCCTCCTCCTTCCCTCCTCCTCCACTCCTCTTC
>JARBES010000124.1:13765497-13775921 GCA_030265145.1 Strongylocentrotus pallidus
CAATTTTTTCCCATTTTGGGTCTCGTATTACCAGATCAAATGGGTAGATAGTCAAATAAGGGCAATGTAAGGCATAATGCATTCCACGTTAGAACATCAGAAGGTATATACGTATATTTCATGTATACTTCTTTACTTTCCACATTCTCTTTAACCTGCCTTCTTTCTCCATTTCTGGTGACATCACGATTGGCCCAATCTGCAACACCACTTTTTATTAACATTATGCGTCACATACCAGATCAAACGGGTAGATAGTCAAATACGGCATAAAAACAATGCATTCCACATTAGAACATCAGAATATTGTATATTTTATGTATATTTCTTTACTTTCCACATTCTCTTTATCTTGCCTTCTTTCTCCATTTCTAGTGACCTCACGATATCCCCAGCAACATTACTCCTGGCTTTATTTTCTCTGACAATATTAGGGCTTTGGTAACAATAAGGTTTTATTTTATTTTTATGGGCAGGTTTAGGCTTAGGGTAAGAGATCAGTCTAGTATTAAAGTGACTCAGTAACATTGCCTTATAAACCTTTAGGTCAGTCAGGAATCCCATGAGTTTTACAAGCCGATCGCCTGTCTTATCATCAAGATATTTAAGATTGGAAATCGAAATTTCATTTTTTGTTTTCCTAACAATTTTTTTAACACTAGTCTATTGGGGGAAAAGAGTATGGTAAAACTGGTCACTCAAAGATTTTGACTTTTTTGAGGCACTTCATGATCATTTTGAAGCGCAATTTTTTTAGGGCTTCAAAATGACACCGTATCACAGACACTGATAACACATAGGGCCATGCATCTCAGATCTAACATTGTTAAACGATGCCTTTAAATACTTTTGTGGCCCACCACAAAATTCCCTGAGGGCTACACCAACACCCAATTACCTCACTCTCACAAGAAGCCAAGATAAGGAGAGGAGGAATTACTCCCTCATTTTAATACAATTATCTGCATCCTTCTACGCCTCGTTACCCCTAGCGTTTGCGCACCCTCTAAATGTCATGTCTACCAAACGTGTACGGGGCCTAAGCGTCAAGTCATTATACCCCGCCACCTCGCTACCACCTCTAGTCATCTCAAGCACCCATCCAACCACTTCTAGTTATTTCGCACACCTTCAGGTTCGTAATTCACGGTGTAAGTCAGTGGACTTTTTCTTCTCGTATGCAATGATGTTCTAATTTTCCATGTACATGTAGCACGTACCCTTCCCAGTATTCTCAAATTAAACGTAAATTGGTACACATAAAAATTTGACTTTAATCTAATATATGAGTATGAATTAAGACAGAATTAGGGAAAATTTTAAATCTGATGAAATAAATAAAACTTCATTTCATAATGTGACCTAACTTATAACTTAACTTCAACTATTTTTTGAGATATTGACATTGATACACACAAAAAGTTTACTTCACCCTAAATGTAGTATCTGAACATGAAATATTACAGATTTCAAGAATAAAAAAAGATAACCTTTTGAACATCAGCAGACTTATTCTTCTGTACTATATTTTAATTTCTTTTTAGGACTTTGCTCATACTGTCAAATCAAATGTACATTGATACACATGAAACTCAACTTCAGTCTACAATGATTTACTAAATATTTCAAAACGGATTCTTTCCAAATCTTTTCACACAATTAAACAAAATAAGCTACTTGATATATGATACACAGTTCATTGAAATATTTGTTACATGTGCAGTTTATGATACAAACAATGCTTAAAGGAGTCATTTGTAAATTGTTTGAACCCCTTGTAAATTTGATGTTGTTTTTGTGTGCTTTGTATTAAACTCAGGTGTTGAAAGGTGGACTAGTGAAATAAGGGTCTTTGTTGAATACTTTTAGATGTAAGCTTTAATAATATGTCACATTGTCAAGAATCATAAATCTAGACAAATAAATTATCACATACCAGTACTAAAAAATAAATAAATAAACTTGGTAAGAGTATGAATAATTGAGTTGTCCACTTTACATGTACATCACTGCTGTGTGCATACTTCTCTCTTCAAGTTCAATGATAATGCAATTATCTCTATTTCGCTTTTAACACCTGTATTAACAGGAAACTCTGGAAAGGTAATTTTTACAATGAAAGAGTCATTTTGATAATTAGATTTATTTCATCAGGTGTTATTTCACCAAGCCCAACTCCATTGCTGCAATAGGGATATCCTAACTTTGGAGCAGACATTTAGAGTGTTATTGGTGAATCAAGACAGGTATCTAAAGTTATACATATGTACCTAGCGACAAGCTATTACATTTACCCGTCATTTGATATCTTATCTCAATAGCCATAATGCAAATTGCTTACATTTGTTGTTACTACTGTAGGTTGGACAAATGTTATTACTTGCTCTACATTCGTATTTTGACTACCGATATAGAATTATTATTTGAAATGGGTGAATGAAATCATTAAGGCACTTAAGACACACATATGTATTGAATTTTATTACATTACCGGTACTAAAATGGTCTATTGCGGGTACATACATGAACAAGCTCATGCATTAATGTACCTGTACTTCAAAGTGATGAGAGGTAATAACATCATATATTTTGGAGGACCCTTCATTTATTTCTATCCCATCGGTTCACAGACAATAATATGAGAATATATCAAGCTATTACATATCTTACAAACATGAGATTGGATTCAAGCTGGCCCGCACAAAATGTGTGCATATTCTCCACTCCCTGGGGAGTATTCCAGCCAGACGCTCACGATGGTGAGAATACTACATTAATGTTCGCATCCTACCAGGTACCCATTTAGTACCTGGGTGGAGATTGGCAAATGTAAATTAACGTCTTAGCCACTAGACCACAACACCTCTACAAGCACGCTCTTGCTCAAGCACTTTCTCCAAAAAGAAGCCATAAATTGATAGGATGTATATATCCATCACAAAAATATCTATTACCACTCATTCAATTGCTTCTGACCTCATTAATCACAGAAGAGATTTGATTCATGCTGATTAATTTCAAGGAAAAGGAAGACAACTTAATTCCTATTGAGGAGAAGAGAACAGATAAGCATCAAATTAACAAGTTCAAATCTACTGTAGATAACTCATGTACAGATCTGAGGGAGGTGGGTGTTTTCATAGAACCATTGCCAATACGTGGAAACTAACATTATAAATTCTACTCTCCATCCTTGTAACAACTACTGTTAATACTCTGTGAAGAATCCTTGTGTTTTGTGTGCTTATCTCCTCCCCCTCTTGAAACTGCTTTCTCTTTCTCTCTACCCCCCCCCCCCTCTCTCTCTATCTCTCACACTCTCTGTCTGTCTCTCTCTGTGTCTATGTCTATCGGCGTGTGTGAGTGTCTCTCTCTCTCTCTCTTTCTCTCCGACTCTCCCTTTCTCCCTCTCTCTATCATGACCTATATCTTTCCTCTCTGGACATCAAGTGTGGGGGAGGTGATATGACAGACGTTTTAATCCATTCCTACGAACCACAAAAAAGCTCATAATAACATGTTCAAATCTGCAGTAGATAACCCTAATTTTTCAGTATACACAGAGGAGGGGATTAATTTCACTTCTGGTATAAGCATAAAATGTTCATCGTCAACATACAATGTAGCTTGTTACTCTTAGGCCGTCAGCCCCGTGGTCTAATAAAAAAATTAACGTGGGGTTTCGGCTTTTCTTCAAAATCGGGTTTAACAAAGATAGTTAGTCTAAGTTTCAAATTGTTATACATGATTTTAGACCAATGGTGGGAATTAACTGCGAAAGAAAAATACAGACCTCAGAGTTCATCCCATGGAATACATTATTCTATAATTTTAATTATTGCATTGCTTTCAAGCATTAAGGATATTAATAAACAGGTATGCTAATAAAGCAACCTTGAGATATCGCAATATATTTGGTGTCAAAATTCCTTTTCTGATAAAAGTTGAGTCTGTTTTGAAATATGACTTACATGCACATGCCGATTTAAAGCCTATCTGTACTAGTTTGGCCTGGAGGGATTAGACCTCGCTGCATGGTCACTGACGGGTGGTTATTTCATCAAATCAGCTCTCAATTAACATACCCGGTAAGAAAAAGGGGATCATGGAGGACCAACGGTCACCACTTAGGCATTGTTTGCTATATAGAGGGCGCAAGTCGCTATAAGTAGTGCAGTGGGGCTTTAAGAAACAGCTAGTGTAAACATATTCTTACCTTTTGCATCAAAGAATTCTTCATCTGAGCTATCTGAGTCTTGCTGTATGCTATCCATATGCCAGTGAGCCAGCATGTGACTATTGGATTCTCTGGAACCTGGAGGAGAAAACAAATATTGGACAACATCAGTTGCAGACTTATGAACTGACCTGGTCAACAATAAATGGTGATGATTATTCTAGTGTACAACCTAGGTATAAGGTATAAGGATGATGATGGTGATGGTGGTGGTGATGATGGTGCTGATGACGATGATGATGATGATGATGATGATGATGATGATGATGATGGTGATGATGATGATGACGATGATGATGGAGGTGATGATGATGATGATGATGAAACTAATGACAACGCTAATGATGATGATGACGATGACAATGCTAATGATGATATGATGATGATGATGATGACCATGATACGGTGATGATATGACGATGATATGACTATGATGATGATGATGATGATGACAAATCATGGTCATAATGATGACAATAAGACAGTAATATCCATGACAAGGATCACAATCACTATCATCTAAGTTGTCAATAACAAAATCATCCAAGTTTCAAGTAGCCTACATGTCGATGAGGTTCTACTGGCAAAGCGAATCATCGCCTACGACTTTGAAACAACAAGCTGCGTAGAACCGGAATGCGTCATAAACAAGCTCACCCAGATGCATTGCTCCAATCACGACTAATCCTCATTCTCTATAATCCTCAAATATGACAGAAAATAAAGAGTTCACATCGCAATAAAACCTTTTGCAGACCATGAAGAACATCAGTTCTGCTGATGTATTAACCTAACACACAAAGATACTGCAAGGGGTCGCACATCATACAGAAGGATCCGTAATAAACAAGCGTAGATGCCTGAGCAAGTGTAACTGCGACTGTGCGTGTATGTACCTCTACACGGAAGCTTCCTCCTCCTCTTCCTCCTCCTCCCCACTCTCAAAGAAAGATTGTCATATTATCTCAAATCTGGGCCACTTTTGTGCCACTGTCAACCTCAAGTTTCACCCATTTTCGAATGCTCCACGCGCAGCGCTTGATTCTAATGCAACTGGATATGTCGACCCTAGCCTGCACCTGGCCCCAGCTTGCATCTGGTGTGCAGAATGTCTTGGTCGTTATAGCGGAGCTGTGTTCATACCGGGAGCAATGTGGCAATGAAATCAGAATCAATCCTTGTGTTCAAAAAGCGTATTAGCTGTTAAATATACAAGTGCTGCGTTCATAGGTAGAACGATATGGAAATGATTTGCAGATCAACTTTATCAGCAAAATATATGAGGCTCTAAATCTGGCATGCGTGATGTTTTCATTGTTTTATTAGGGCAGTGTTTACACACAAATCAATACTGTTTCGAATCGTGAATATCAAGTATTGATACTACACTTTACATCTTTCATGCATTATGCATTAGTTTTTATACCAGGGCTGTGTTCATACGAGAAGTAATACTGAGATGGAATAAAGATCCACTCTATCAATGATATCTATTAGGCTATAAATCATGTTTGCCAAACGCACAAATCAAAATTCCAATGCGATGCAAGACACAGCCAATGAAGGATAAGTCACACGTCCCTGAAGTTAACCGTTGTTAGGGTTGATGACGTAATTAGAACGTGAATGCAAACATGTCACATGACCATGGCTTATAATGCTCTCAGTCTCGGTTCCTTTCGGCACTAGTTTTTGAAAATATCCGCATCCCAGCAGATCTATTTCTCATATAAATGCAAATTGCTTATCGGGTGTACGTAGATGCGATTCTAAATCTAATGTAAGTGATGAAAATGTGAATCAGCAGAGGGGACTCTCCCAGAGCTTTCCCTCTCTATCTCTAAAAAGTGATTTTAATTATCTATTGAAATTGAACATGACACGTAAAGGCTCGTTCTGACGTGGCATAATGAGCCCCCTCAAAACAAAATGCCGCAGTAAACAGGTAAAAACAGGTGAAAAACATTGCTTTGCAAAGCAAAGGCACCTATGCGTCCTTAATCACCATAAATAAAGAATATATGTAGAGCGCAGTATAATGTAATTGTCATTTCCAATGAGATTTTTTTTTTAATTTAAAAAAAAAGAAACTCAAACCTTAAATTCAAAGCATGTACCTTGGAAGGCATGTTGACATATGAACTATTAAAAGAACAGAAAATAATACAGTGTACATTAAAACCACATGTCATATATGAATTCAGGGCTCCACATTAACTTTTTGGAAAGGGGGTCCGGATCGAACTTTTTAAGCCCTATGTAAAAACTTCATATTTGGGGGGTCCCGACTTAGAATTTTGGCGCCCATGTCTTCCAGGCAACTGTTAGTCTTGAAGCCCTGATGTATGTAACGATTCTATAGATATTTCTGTCAGTGGTTCATATTCAGACCATTAACAGCACAGAAGCTGACACATTGTAGAAAGTAAATAGTTTTGTAAACAGATATTTTTAACAGGGACACAAGCACTTTCACAAGTTGCTATTTTCACGGTTATTGATACAGGCTACTTAGAATACATGTTCACACATCGGTATATGGAATTAAAGCTCATTTTGAAATGTTAAATTTGAAACCTACCGGTAACAACGATTTGTGAATCTCGTGAAAGTAACAAATAATATAGCAATAAAACTCACAGTGTGAACACACATTTTCACATCAAATCGGATTTCAATTAATCGATTTTGCAAATCTCGATTACACTTTATTCTGAGAAAATACCCCCACAGATATGAATATGAATTTAATTTTTTCTCTCCCCCCCTCCCCAACCGCCAATCCAGGGCATTAACCTTTTAATGGTGACGTCGACTGCACAAAATCGTTTTATCCAAAATGTAAAATACTGCAAATTTTTTTAATGGTATGCCAATATATTTGTTTGAATTTGAGTATGGTGAAAACGTTTTACCACACATGGATCTCATTTTCTTTATTGTAGGATGAACATCACAGTAAAATTTCAATGTATCATAACAGCTATTCTCGAAATGTACTTGTTTATAGACTAAAGGGGCGAGTACTTTAAAGTTGCTATATAATTGAAATTATTACGATAATTATTATTTCATGATAGAACGTCCATCAAAACAAGACTGTTGCATAAACCAATTGAATAGATTTAAACCTGTTAACATATCTTTCATAAGATTTCATTCCAGAGCCCTGTTTCATAAAACTCATTATCAATAATATGGCGTTACAATAGAAAGATGAGGTGACCTTGGTTGAAAGCAAGGCTTGTGGATTTAAGGTCCCTCATGAGTAGAGTAGCTTCCCTCATTTTATAGCTCCTTCCATCGAAAAACTGTGTTTTCTCATACATTCGCATAGATATGAAGGCTCTCTATGAATGACATAAATGTGCCAATGAATCAAACTGCTGTATACTACTGAGTTACAAAGAGAAGCTCTACAAGACTCCAATCATGAAGTTGTTTGTCGTTTAATGTCACACATGGAAGATGTACCCTATTTAGCTACTTCCATTCAAATGGTTTTCTGATACTTGTACATTCATATCAATATATCGCCATTATACGCGAAGGCACAATTATATGCATCATATACATGTACATCCACTTATGACATATATATATATATATATATATATATACATGTACATACTACTATAAACAAATCCATCAAAGGCCTACTACTTTACAAATAGAAGCTCTACAACACTCCAATCATGAAGTTGTTTGTCATTCAATGTGACACATTGAAGATATATCTTTTTATAACTATTTCCATTGAAAAAATGGTTATATTCATATCGATATATGTCCATACACGCAAAGGCATAATATATGCATCATATACATGTAGCTTCCATTTAAACGGTTTTCTCATACATGTACATTCATATCGATATATATATATCGCCATATACGCGATGGCATAACAATATACATGATATGCGTGTAGCTCCACTGATGACATGTTTAACTGTATATACTGCTAGATCCAAATCTGTCATAGGCATACTACTTTACAAATAGAAGCTCTACAATTACCATCACAACCATGTTGTTTGTCATCATATTTGTGACACATTAAATTGATGTATCTTTTTATAAAGTTCTATTTTCATTGAAATGGTTATATTCATATCGAAATATATGCCCATATGCGAGAAAGCACAATAATATGCATCATACGTGTGTGACATGTATGACTGTATATACTGCTAGATATAAATATGGCATAGGCCTACTACTACAAAAGAAGCCTTACAACAATCACAGCCATGAAGTTGTTTGTCATCATATTCGTGACACATTAAATTGATGTATCTTTTTATAACTATTTCCATTGAAATGGTTATATTCATATTGATATGCATATACACGTGAAGGCATAATATCAAAGATGTGTAATATAGTTCCGTGTACAATATACACAGGAGATACGCGGCGTGTTATCTTGAGTGTACACTGTATGTGCGCCATTGGTTTGCTGTTGTTACGATATATAGTAGGGTTTTAATACAACTACGATAGTGTGTTGACTTGAGGGGGTGGGTGAGAGATGGATTCTTAATAATATGGACAGGGGGAAAAAAAAAGTCCTTTAGCTGAATGTCAGGTTTCCATGACGATCACAAAGCCAGTGACGTCAAGCACAATTATCCCAGGGTGACAAGGAGAGAGAGAGAAAAGAAAGAGATAGTGGGAAAATAGAGCAAGAGGAATGGAGACAGAAGGAAGGGGGCAGAGAGACAGAGATGGAGACAGACAGACAGAGAGAGAGAGAGTGGGAGAGAAAGAGAGACAGAGACAGAGAAATAGAAAGAGGGACATAGTTATAGAGAGGCATATAGATGGAGAGAGACAGACAGAGAGAGAGAGAGTGGGAGAGAAAGAGAGACAGAGACAGATAAATAGAAAGAGAGACAGAGACAGGAAAAGAGAAAGAGAGACAGAGAGAGAGAAAGAGAAACAGAGATAGAGAAACATAGCTATAGAGAGGCAGAGAGAGATGGAGAGAGACAGACAGACAGAGAGGTAGAGAGACAGAGAAAGAGAGAGAAATATAGGGCAGACATAATGATGGAGTGATTGGACATGCATACAACAGCTGAGGATCGATTGAAAGATAATGCTTGGTAGAACATGATCAATTACTTAACATGAAAGAGATGATTACAAGGCATGTAATGAATGCTCATTAAGAGTGCTTTAAAACCAATTCATTTAAAAGCCACTGACTGCACATGTGTGTATAGGGCTTGTTCAAAGATGCAAAAGATTGTAAGACTGCAAGAAATTCAATCAAATATCTGAGTTAAAAACACCGGCATTGAAGGAAGAGAAGTAGGTGGAGGAGGAGAAGAAACGGGATAGGAGAACCATCTCATCTCAAAAGAATTCAACATCAACACGGTCATCATTGGTTAGCTGATACACTGAATGTGGACCTTGTCCCCTCATAATTTCGTCTTTGGGATGTCAGGAGGATGAGAGGGAGAAGAAGGGATTGCATCACCACCACAAATCTCATCTCAGATGGACCTGATGTTAATGTGGTCACCCCTCGATCAGTTGGTGCAATGAACGGACCATGTCCCTTATAAATCCATCTTTTTATGTACAATGGAAGAGGAGGAGGAGGAGGAGGGAGCGCATCAAAACCCACAAATATCATCACAGAAGAAATTGACATCACTATGGTCACCCGTTGTCAGTAGCAGAATGAATAAGACATTTTTGTTTTTAAATCTCATCTCTCATGATGGAAAGAGAAGGAAGAGGAGTAAGAGAAAACAAATGAGAAGGAAGAGGAGAAGAGAGTGCATCATCATCACAAATCTCATCTTATCAACTTGATATTAATGTGGTCACCCCTTGTCAGGAGGCATAAGTATTCAGACCTTCTCTTTCTTAATATCATCTTTCATATGGAAAGAAGAATGAGGAGAAGGAAGTGAAGGCGAGGAGGAGGAGGAAGAGAAGAAAGAGAAGGAGGAGGAGAAAGAGAAGGAGAAGGAGAAGGAGGAAGAGAAGAAAGAGAAGGAAGAAAAGAAAAGAAAGAGAAGGAGGAGGAACTAGAAATGCAATCGTGTCACAACGATGTGCGTGCAATGACGCCATGTTTCTACGTGTCGAACGAAAGAGCTTCTCTCGGACTATCCAGAGCAATTTGTACGAAGTCTGTAGCTTCTGTGATATTGGAGACAGGTAG
>JARBES010000124.1:13900153-13912642 GCA_030265145.1 Strongylocentrotus pallidus
GAGGGAGATGGAGTGAGGGATAATTTAAACCTTTTCAAATTCCCCTCTGTATATTATTTTAAGAAAGAAGATTGTTTAGTCACTTCTAGAGCTGGTTGCTAGCTCAGTGGAAACTCAAAGATACATAGCCTTTTTGAATCTACAAATGAAGATAAATTTCTTCCTGAGAAAAGTATAAGAAAATAATCAAGGGAGGGCTATTGTAATTATGTAATACTCTCAGTGTATCATGCTGAGGTTCTCTCTTTAAAGGAGGTGACTTACCTTCAGAGTTGGTTGCTAGCATGACAGCTCAACAGAGAATGCTAAGGTACACACCTCTCTTTCTTGACCTAAACTTTCTGTGCAGATCTCCATTCTTTCTTCAAATTTACTGTTAAAAGAAGGCAGGTGATTGGTATAATTCAAAATAAACTTGAGTACTTACAGTATGTTTTAACATATCGTATGCTCTCTCTCTCTGACTTTCCTTGACAGGGGTTTCAACTCACCCGAGTGCAACTTAAGAATACCTGGCAATAGTTTAGTACATCTGTTCAGTGATGATGCAGAGAGATCTATCACAGCAACACAAGGTAAACGATGCTTTATTTACAGTTTATAAAGTAATTTTCATATACAGTGAAACCTGTCTATAGAGACCACCCAAGGGAGACAAGAAAAGTGGTCTTAACAGGCATGTGGTCTTTATGTACAGGTTCCTTTAGTACATGTTTCCCTAGAATTTTTTTTGGAAACATGTAATGAAGGAACCTGTTCATAAAGACCACCTTTCTTGTCTCCCTTGAGCAGACATTATATATAGATTTCAAATTACATGTATTTGTATAATCATGCATTGTTTTGTTTGTTGTAAAGGTATTTCCATGTCATCACATTTGTTTCTTATTTGACCGTATCTATCTTTCACCCAGGATCCCTCTACCAGTCACTACCTAGGAATGAATCCTGTGAGAGTCTGACATCTGCTCATAGTAGCAATCAAGATACTGACTTTGATGAGCCTTGGTTATCACAGGTAGGTCTACTCATTATGGTCCTTGCGGCAGATTAGCCTTGTGTCTTCAGCATACAATAACGGAGGCATTATGTTTTTGGGTTGTCCGTCCGTCCCGTTCTCGTTATCTCAAGATAACGGATTCCTACCAAATTTTGGTCATGTATGAAACTTGCAGAGCCAATAAATTGATTATATTTTGAGGTTACGAGGTCAAAGATCAAAGGTCACAGGGCTCATTATGTATGCAAAAATAGCTCGTGATCGCGTTATCTCAAGAACTGATGGACAGATTACTATGAAACTCAGGACATGTATGTATCTTGCTGAGGCAATAAACTGATTAGATTTTGGGGTCATGAGGTCAATATCAAAGGTCATGGGGCTCGATATGTATGCAAAAATAACTTGTGATCGCATTATCATTAGAACCGATGGATGGATTACCATCAAACTCAAGTCATGTATGTATCTTGCAGAGCCAATGAAGTGAGTTGATTTCGGGGTCATGAGATAAAAGAACAAAGGGTCATACATGTATATGAGAAACAGCTTGTAATCACGATATTCTGAGAACTTGTTAATGGATTACATCTTGAATTTGAAAAATTGCTCCTGATTTGGTTTGTAAAATTGCTCTATGACGGAGGCATCATTTTTTACTGCGCGCAGTCCAAGTTCCATCTAGTTTTGAAATATTGGCAACAGCAGTATTTTTTGTTTATTTCTACATTCTAATGATAGTCAATTATCTAAAAAAGAATACACATGGACAGAACCAGTTCTTGAAAGTTCAGAATGTTGCCAGTTGGTAAAGATGAACAGTGATTTAAAACTGTGATCCAACATTTGCTGTAATGACTTGTGCTTATGGCTTCCTTTGATCAAAGATAAAGCGTTAAGGTTAGGGATTAGGTTTAGGATTAGTTGTAGTGTTGAGCCAAGGGTTGAAGTCGTTTAGAAATGGGTTATCAAAGGAATTTCGCCTTGGTTGGTGTAGCAGGTGTCATACAATTTTCAAACTCAATGAATAAATTGCCAATTTGAAGATTTTAATGCTTATATTTATTCCTTTTCAAAAATTCATTTTGTCAGATGCCATACATGTAGCTTTACTTTACTTTGCTGTACTTCCTAAGGTTGAGATGGTAACACACGCAGGCCCACACCGTTATATATGGATGGGATCATAGTTTGTCTTCAAGACATTTCCTCAGCCAAGCATTACCACCATCTCATAGAAGATAACACATTATTTCATATGTGATTTTATGTTGTTACGTGTCCTTAATATTCATAAACTATTCAACCCATTATACCTAATGAAAGGTTGAGATGGTGACACACGCAGGCCCACACCGTCATCTATGGATGGGACCACAGTTTGTCTTCAAGACGGTCCCTCAGCCTAGCAGTACCACCATCTTATCATCGAGCTCTTCTGCTCTCTTGACCGAAGGTCTGGAGACCAACCGGTCGGCCATGGATATGACCATTGATGACATGGACCTCAGGTCACTAAGGTTAGTTTCGATATGTAGATTTCTTGGTGTTAGATTACGAAATATCTTAAATCCATTAGATATGTAAACATGAAACGCCTGAAAAAATGTCTACTACTGTCCTTTCTTTGAATCTTTGAACCACCCAAACATACCCATTTACTCTATCTGCAATAGGAGTTGAAATGTAAGGACTGTATGGGATAATGTATTTTGTATGTTATCTTCAGAAATTCCCTAGTTTGATTTTGTATCGTAAATAATGTTTCACACTCAATTATATCCAGCAAATTGCATAACACCAAATATTTGTTTCTTACAGTGAATAAAGTCTTGACATGGTCTATTGCAAAAGGAAGAAAGACGGTTTCGTCATAAAATAGGTTTTAAGAATATTGATTGTAATCTGAATTTGGTATGGTAAAATACCTACATGTATGTCTGTTATTTGTATTATTTTTTAGGATCCAGCCCCTTCGGTCAGACCCACTACCAACCCCCCAGGCAAGGGATGGAAGAGTCCATAGGTTGTCAAGCTGTGAGGGCTCAGCCGGAGCCAGTATAGAGTATGGATCAGGTAAGACACATTCTCCTCACTTCCTAACTAACTAGTAACTAGTATAGAGTAACTAGTAACTAGTATATATCTAGTATAGAGTATGGGTCAGGTAAGTCACATTCTCCTCACTTCCTAACAAACTAGTAACTAGCTTTACAACCTACCCAGAGGGCTATCCCTACTTTCAGCGTAGCACCAAGATGCTTGAAGAACACCTCAAAACATAATAAATGTGTCATACTGTATTATAAGACGGGTTCTAGAATCTAAGCAATCCGATTGGTCAATTGACATCACGTAGGCGTGTATTAGTTTGTCCCATCGTGCAAAAAAGCTCCCATCAAAAATCGATAGCACACGCTCGATACTAGCTGCCAATATCACTTTCACATAATTCAGCCAAATTTAATTTGTGCATAATTTTCAATATCTATATAGATCTAGAATATTCTAGGCCTAGATCTAAATCTAATATCTATCTATTCTCTAGATCTAGACTATATTGTAAGAATGTATTGCCGACCCGTCCTATAAAACAAATAATGCACTGTTTCGCTCGTGTGTTAGGTCAGTTCCAGTGCACTCAGTTTAGTCAGTGCACATAGATGATAACGCACTTGCCCTGCGGGCGCGTGAGTTATCATCTATGTGCACTGACTATAAACCTTTGTGCACTGGCCCTGCGCTAACACACTCACAACAGTGCATTATTTGTATATTATTGTCTTGTCTCTATGATCATCACCAAATGTTGTCCATAGGGGCATTTGACCATGACCCAAACCTGTTGGAGGTGAGTTGGCCAGAGAGCTATCCTAATCAGCAGTGAAGCTAAAGGAACTTGTCAAGCCTGACAAATGTTTTATAGTGTACCATTGTCTTGCTGTGATCACCACCCAACCTCATTGTCTTTTGTTGTTGTCCACAGGTACCTTTGACCATGCGTCAAACCTGCTAGAAGTGAGCTGTGGAAGCTGGCCAGAAAACTCCCCCAGCCAGCAGAGAAGCTCCGAGATGCTAGAGGAACACCTGAAGCAGACCATAGCAGAGGCCATGGCCGAATCACCGAGCACCGAAATGAGACCATCAGGGAGACTAAAAGGTAAGATTCTTATGCTTTTTCAAATTCTCACACGGTACAGTCAAACCTGTCTATAGTGACCACCCAAGGGATACACAAAAAGTGGTCTTTGTAGACAGGTTCCTTTATTTCAATGAGAAACCATTTTTAAGGTAAACAAAAAATGTGGTCTTTGTAGACAGGTTCCTTTATTACATATCTCAATGAGAAACCATTATTAAGGGAAACTAAAAATGTGGCCTTTGTAGACAGGTGGTCACTAGAGCAGGTTTGACTGTATTATGTAACATTAGTTCATTGCTGAATTTCAAAACTACACTCTATGTTGTGGGAAAGAGTAAAATCTTGATACTGTAAAGCAAGAAAACTTTTGCGAATTTCACGGGTGGTTGAGGGTTGTGATAGTTTTGGACAGTGAAATGATTAGATCATGACATTCATGAGATTTTGCATTTTACTAGAGTCTCTTGCCATAAAGATGGCTGTGTAATGACTGTATGCTTGCATAATTTAACAAAATTTTATGGTTTTAGAGTACTCAATTATATTATTATGTACAAACAAAATTTCAATTTGGATATCGAAAACTTCTGTTGTAAACAATTCATAGTTATATGATTTGGAGAACATTACGTTTGTATAAACGAGATATTCAGATATTGATGATTTGATAGTGATTACCCTTTGAGAGTTGCTATTTTATTTATTTGCACCATGAATCGATCAGTGTTATTAGAAATCTATGTCTATTCAAATTAACTGTGTGTGGATTTCAGCTACATGTACATGTATGCCATTCTGTTTGCAATCGTTCATATAATACTGTTATTCTAACCCATATATAACCCATATCTAACAATTTCTGTTCTAACTTACTCTGTTGGTGTTGGGTACTACCATCGTCTCTTTGTCTACCTCTTAAGATTAATAAGCAAATCATAATTTTTAAAAGGAAGGGGGGGGGGGTGGAGGGGAGGGGTAGGGGTAATTAAAGTGATTTTAGCTGTCATCCACAGTTGGGTGACAGAATGATGTAGCAAATTTTGTCACTTTGTTTTGGATATTTATGGGAGAGAGTTCTCCTCCATTGTAACTTTCTGGTGCAAGGTACAGACCTGTGGTGCTTAACTTTTGCCCTAAAACCCCATTTGGCATTCCTTTTCAGGGCTTTTTTTTTTTCCCAAATGGAAATTTTGATGATCGGCTTTACCCCTGTAATACAAGAATACATAGATTCAGATGGATTTTTATAAAGAGGCTTTTCTTACTCCCCATAAAAACATATTGTCCCTCTGGGGGAGTGAGAGGGCAGTCGCAACCCTCTGTTAAGGGCAGCTGTCATAGAATGACCATTTCAAGAAAGGAAAAGTTGGGTTTAAACAAAAACAAACAAATAATTAATCTTTCTCATTCGGGAAGGGCACGAAAGCAAACTTGTTGTAAGGAATTATGTATGGTGGGTCTTGTTATGTTACTTCTGTGAGGTAAATTTTTCAGAAAATATGATTTTTAAAGTTCTGCTCTATGTCATTGATATATTTCAAACATCGAACCTCAAAGAAGCTGGTTTTAAACATTCTTGCTCTCTAGATTCTAACCGAAAATCTGTTATAACTCTGTGCTTTTAATCATTATTGTGATTTCACATATAACATTCTAATTTTTCATTCCTTTTTCTCTTTTCTCTCTCTCTCACCCCTTCCTTGGAATGTATGAATAAACCCTCCCCATTCTAATTCCTTGGGTCTTTGCTCTTCGTTTCCATGTATTCATCTATCCAAATCAATTCTATCTCTTCTTCCTGTTACCTGATTTTGTGCATGCATCAATTGGTATTATAACTCTCTTTTCAAATGCTATCAATTTGCCTGCCATGTGAATTTATGTCTTTGGTTTCAACCCCTACATTTTATCCCTTCCCTGTCTGTTTTCTGTTTTGTTAATAAATGTTAATCCTTCTTTTCATTCAATCATTCACCCATCAATACACTCTTTCATTCATACCTCCATTCTTTTATTCGTTCATTGATGTAATCACTCGTTCATCCTTCATTCATTGATGTATTCACTCGTTCATCCTTCATTTTGGGAAATTCCCATCTTGCTTTCAACTTTTGCTTTGCTCGCTCATCATTCCATATCAAATCCATCTCGCACCCTTGAACTTATCTTTCCCCTCTTCATCACCACATCCATCCTTACTTTGGGTCATTCCCTTCTCATAATCATACTTCTTGTATATTTCCCACCTTGTATATTTCCTACCTTGTATATTTCCCACCTTGTATATTTCCTACCTTGTATATTTCCCACCTTGTATATTTCCCACCTTGTATTCTTCTTCTGCTGTGCTCATCATTTCCTTGCATATCTGTCCCAATTCATGAATTTCCTATGGATACTACACCCTTAAAAATCATCCGTCTCCTCTATTACGCTACACCCATATGAATCTCCCTCTTCCCTCCTCCCATGACCCCTCAATGCAACCCATTTGTGAACACACCCCTATAAACCTCCTCCCCCCATATGCCCTTAAATGTAACCCATTTGTGAACACACCCCTATAAATCTCCCATGACCTTCCTGTGACCTCTACGTGACCACACCCACCACCACCCCTACCACAGGCAAGTCAGCTCCGTTCTGACTCCAGCCACCACCGCCCCTCTCACCAATCTCTCCGCTGCTTATCTCGCATCTCTCTCTCGCCAGGTCACCACCATCTTCATCATCCCGCCCCAGAGTTGGTTGCCGAGAGCAACGGTATTCTCAGCTCCAGCGCGGGTTCGGCCGACAGCATCCCGCACTCCTTCGAGGCCCGTCTCTCCCCCCAGCACACCATGGACCACATCCTGGTGTTCCCATCCGCTAACAACAGCTCGCCGGAGTGCAATTGACGAAGGTTAGGCAGAGTGTGAATGTGCTTTTCACACACTCTCACCATGGCAGTTGGATAGCTAGGTAAAATCGTCATTGATAAAACATTAAATGATGGCTCCCAATGTGAACCCTCCAGCTGGCAATCTGCAAGTAGGTAATGCTTCTTCTTGAATCAACGGCTGCCCGGCCTGCCCATGGAGCAATGCTACGCATCAAGCAATATACCCATCTGCTTACAGCGCCTAACCTGATGGCCATTCATGACAATTTGCTGTAGTGTAAACATGCCTTCACAACTGGACATTAATACCCACTCTACAGTCTGTCTTTGTTTAAAAATTCATCTTCTTCATTCGTGTATATATATATATATATATATATATATACTTGCCATGCAACATTGCGATGAGTTGTAAGTGCGAAAGCAACTAATGGTTGCTAGTCATGTGATACATTATTATTCAAACACACTGCCAACGTGTTCACTTTTATACACCACACCCCAACACCTGTTTAGAATAATTGGACAAGTTGAAGCTTTCTTGTTCCATATGTTACCATCTATATCTAAGATGCCAGTACACCTGACAAATGAACCAAGCTGATGATAGCCCTTCCGCAGCTCGAATCAGACAAAAAAAGTTCACATCAAATTATATTTTCAGATTTATGTTCACAATACCATAACATACACAGCTCAGTAATACTGGGTGATGTATGGGACAACCTATGTCTTGCCCAATTGTGTTTCATTCTTAATCTTAGCAACAGCATACATGGTTATATCTTCAGTAAATATTGTGCATCGATACTTGTCATGTGAGAAAATCAAATTAATCATTCACACTTACATGATGATCTATCTCTCTCTCTCTTTATTATGCCTGTACTTGAACTTTGATTTTGCCACGCTCACAAATCACACATACATGGAGCTCAGACAGGGACCCGTTTTACAAAGCCTTTTTTCAATGACAAATGACAAAAATCAGTGACAAGTCTGCTGATAACCAATCAGAAGCGAGGATTTCAGAAGCTTATAACAAAAACTGTCATGTGTCACTGATGACATGTTTTGTGAAACGGGCCCTGAGTTCTCAAGTGTATTGAGTGGATATATTAAGTGCAGATAGAAACCAAATCTGGTTAGAAAATGATGCATGGGAATGAGATCATTATGCGATCTGTCCGAACTCGAGTTGAGGCTGTATGCATCTATCATACAAAGCTGTCAGGCTGAATATGATAGGTGCATAAACAGCCTCAACAAGAGCAGATAGATCCTGTAATGAGCAATTGAAAATATGCATCATTTGTTTTCACAAAGCTTGTATTGAGATTACCATATGTATGAACGTCTTGACACAGTTGCCATGCAGTGTACTCAGTATACCCCATAGTATCACTCCGGATCCCCAAAATATCAAAATGTAAACAGCAGCAAGGTGTACACAGGTCCCCAATAGGGACTTTTAGATTTGCCGAACAACAACGTGGATTGCTACGATCGACGTCCTTTTAATGCACTGCCTTAAATGGATGTCACACGTATCAGTCCACACAAATGTAAAAGTCCCTAATATTTCATTCTGGATTCCCCCTTCCCCTGAAAAATTGTAGGTGGGGGCCCTGTTTGAAAGAGATTGAAAAAGAACATTTCCTCTAGATTCATTTAGGTGTTTGGTTACTGTGAAGAGGCTAGTGTGAAAATGAAATAAAAATCATACATGGAGCTCAGGGACCCGTTTCACAAAGCCTTTTTTCAATGACAAACGACAAAAATCAGTGACAAGTCTGCTGATAACCAATCAGAAGCAAGGATTTCAGTAGCTTATAACAAAAAATGTCATTTGTCACTGATGACAAGTTTTGTGAAACGCCCCCCTGATGCCAGCTTATATTCTGATGTGTTTGGCTTTATGATAGAAGAGAATTCAGTGTATAATATAAAAATATTATCTCTGCATTGTACAGTTAAAATGAGTTGGTTATAACCGAACAAGCAGAGAATGAAATGAAAAACAGGATTTGACTGAAAGAAACCAAATGGTGCTTTATATGAAGAATGACAAAGATGTGGACATTGAAAACGAAGCGGAGAGAAAATGCCTCACGTGTCATGTGATCTAAATGTGTGCTGTGATTGGTCGGTTTTGTGTGTGATGCTGTACTCGGAGTTCTAACTTACAGTGCGGGAGGTGTTTCACAAAGCCTTTTTTCAATGACAAATGACAAAAATCAGTGACAAATCTGCTGATATCCGATCAGAAGAAAGGATTTCAGTAGCTTATAACACAACTTGTCATTTGTCACTGATGACAAGTTTTGTGAAACACCCCCCAGGACTATGGTAAAAAGGTGTAGGATGGCGCTGTTTCATTTTGATCCAAGTGTAAATCAACTGTTAAGAGCCAGAAGGGCATTACCCTGTATACTATATCACAGAGTTAATGTCCTTCTTGCAAATGAGCAGATAAAATAAATGAACTTTGACATACAAGCATAATACTACACTTGTAATTTTGCCATGTGTAGCTCAATGGTAGTAGTTAATGATGAGAAAATTAAATACTTATGGGAATTTAGAAATAACAAGTCTAAGACAATCTGTAAATTGGGTTCCTTTCATAATATCCTTGTAAAAGCACAAAAGTTTGGTGTATATTTTCTAAGTTATGGAGAATGAACATATTTAATGTTAAAGGACATAATTGTTTTGGTTTATTCCAAAGGGGCATTCATAAATACAGTATTTATATCATTCTGTATCTGGAAAGGCTATAAAACTGAATCTAGCTGGCATTATGTGTATTACACAAACCTACTTTTAGTAGTAGAGCATTTAAGGTGTTTAAAAAGAAAAATAAACAACAGTTTTCTCATGAATTTAAAGGTGCCTTTTGACTAATAGCAACAGAGTTTCTGTATTTTGTTTATTCATATTTTTACATTATTTGACCTGCTATCCTGATTTTGTTTGTTTGTTTGTTTGTGAGTCACAACAAACTGAACGTCATTTGTATTTGTGTTGAGTGCATGTAGAAAATGAGATCTTAAAAAGAAAGAAAAAAACGTACTGATTAAAGATGTGTTGAGTAATTCTATCAGTACACTCTACAAGGCATATATTTGACATGTTTTCTTTTTATTATGTGAAAGATAGAATTTTCTACAGACAGAAAGGAAATGATATGTAGAAACGTACTCGAATCGCAATGCATTAATAATGTAATTAAAAACATGACTTCTTATCCAGTATGATGGCTGAACCCATAACAGTTCTGTGTCACCTTTTACAGACATGTTTTAAATTTAAATATCTCTTGATCTAGAGTTCTAGCCATTGGTTTTAACCAGACATTGGTTTTAACCTTTTTTTAATCCAAAAGCTTTTCTTCTTCTGGAATGTCGACTAGAACTTTCTTTTGGTTTTTGCTAACTTTTACGATTTGCATATGAAGATATTGGATAAGGAATTTAAATCAAGGAAATAACCTTCTGTGTAGTTTATCATAAACCTTTTTTGAAATGCATTAATTGTATACATGGATCAGACAATGAAGGAGACATAACATGTACTCAATGAAGAAAATTTACATCAGTCAGCTTTGCCAGTGACTTAAAAAGCTACATTTACATTCCACACAATTATTGGGCTTTGCTCGCGTAAGGAATTTCTTCTGCTAAGAGTCTGAAGCATATTACATGTATTAGTCAATGTTTACATACATGTACATGTTTGATATATACATGTACATGTATTTGGAGCCCTTCTGATCCAAGCAGTTGTTGTCATATTGCATTATTGGTCTTCAGAATTCTGTGCATTAGTTTGAGAACCATTTATTCTTCATTTCTGTGTCTCTGTTTTAGCTATAAGGAACACATTTGACTTTTGCATCTCCATAAATGTCATTCAATTATTGATAAGACTTGTACATGCCCATATATTACACAGTATGTCTTGTATGCTTTATGATATACTGAGGCAGCCATTGTACAAGAAGTATGTCACAAAGGACAGATACTGGTATACGAAGTGTAAAGAATTCATATTGCCTTCATCTGCCAAGAACCAGAACGGTATTAATCGACTCTGTGTTAAAGGATATGACTTAAAACCTTCCCGGTTCATGGGAGACAGGATTCTTGATATTGTGTAGAAATAATTTGCTCCTCCATTTCTCTTTGCATAATCCACTCAGCTTTGTATTGAACATATCACTTCTAAGTTTCTACACCATTTGCATATATAGTTACGCCACGAGGCGGATCCCGGCACTGTACAAGAAGCCATCATCATACATTGTTCATCTTAAGAACAAACACGTTTGACTTGCAAGAAACATTTGAATGAATAACTGCTTCCAATTTTGGTAGGAAAAGAGGGCATCTCTTCATAGAATGAATGAACTGTCCATGGTGTATCAGTTGAAGAAGTCTACGCAAGGAATACTCTCTGTATTTCTTATTTATATGAATTCTATTTGTCTTGGGTGTGTGATTTGTGTGTTTCTCTGTTTATCTGTCTGTCTGCTTTGAAGTTGAAAATACATTTTTATTTATATAAACTCAGGAAAGAAAAGAAAAATGAGAGAGAAATGGACAGGCTGTGGATTTACCAGTAAGATTTGCACATGAGGATTGTTCATATGATAAAATCCATTTCCATTACTCCATTTTGTATAGAAAAGCACAAAACATTTTATTTTCAAATTTTCATTGCCCTATATTTATATTGCGTTTGTAGATGTAAATGCGATTTTAGGCATGCAACAGTTTCACTGTCCACTCTGAGATATGATATTGTCTGTTTAGTGCTAGAAAGTCATTAAGAGAGTGTCAGAGGATATGAGTTAAAGTCCTTCTGGCTCTTAACAGACATTTATCTTCCATTTCATCATAGAATTGAAGCGGGCGTGGAGAGCAGCGCCCTCTATTCTAATTGAATACAATCTCTTGAGACTTGTAAATGATCTCAAACTTGCCCAATAGCCTAGATATTTGTTTCAATAAAGCTTCATCGCTTTAGACAAAAAGAAACAATGATTTTTTCATAATATGTACTCTTTTTTCTGCCATGTGTTATATTTCTTTTTTGTTCTTGAGGACGATGTATGAAATTATTATAAAAAAATGATAAAGAGCGATATAAATATTTGATTTAGTACATTACATTTGTAAATTAATTTGTTAGTCCATTATTTATGTTTATTGATGAAATCGTACGGAGAGAGGTGGACATGCATGTACGATTGCAAGATTGCCAGTTTGATGACAGTATTCTTTATTTAATAGTGATTGCAATAAATTACAAAAGAATGTTGAGATTTTTGAAGAGGTCTTCACTGACATGTGAGAGGTAAACATAGGAGTCATATCATAGAGTATTTATAGGTTAAGAATTTTGAGATTGATAAAGATCTAGACCATTTTCCAATATCAATGCTTCATGTATCGTAACCCA
>JARBES010000124.1:13919632-13930094 GCA_030265145.1 Strongylocentrotus pallidus
AGTTTATTCAGATAGGTTATACTTAAAATGTAAGTTGTGTTGGGTACATTTTTATGCTGGTTAATATGTACTTGTATATGGAACTTCATGCATCTGTAATGCATCTAGATCCCAGCTCCAGTAATGCCTTGTAGAAAAAGCTACTTAAAGCTCAAATGTATATTTTCAGAGTTGAAAATAAAGATGTTTTAGTCAACATGTTAGATACTTAGGCAAGTTGCCATTTCATTAATTGAAATGACATTTGATAAACTAGTATGACACCTACTGAGTTTAATAGGTGACCAGACATTCGCTCCTGCAACAATCACTCCAGACTTATTTCATCAAAGGTATTAAGGTTAGGGTTGCAATTAGGTTTTAGCTTAGGGTTAGCATTAGGTGTTAGGTGTAGTGTCTGGTCCAGGATTGAAGTTAAGAATAGTGTATAGTATAGTGTAGGAAATTGACACGGAGCGATTGTTGCAGGGCAGTGTCGTCAATGGGATACTTGTTCAAGCGATTCCTTCACAGAACACATGCTTTTGTCCTCTTGGCTGTGGTATGTACGATACCCTGCAACACCAGACTGAACAAAACGTGACGGTTCACCGAGTGTCCACGAATTGGCCAGTCTGGAATCAGTTCGGTGGTTTACTTAAGTATAAATTCGAATTAAATGTAGATTTTATAGACTCGTTGGAGAACAGTAATTTTGGGTCATTCAGGTTACAAGGCTCTGACAGGGGCTGTTCTTGTAGAGTCGCTCTTCTGTTGTTTTAAGCAACGGCATATTATATCTTGCGTAATACAAGATGATTTGTAAATGTGTTATTTTCTTTTTATCTTTTTTTTTCCATTGTAAATTTGTGATATATTTAAATTGGATATACTTATAAAAATGAAATGAAATAAAACTTATGCTAAAAAAAATATTTTGAGGTGTAGCAGTGCTTGATTATCTTTGTAATAGTGTTGTTTGAATTAGCCAAATTAAATATGTGAATTGATAAATGATATAATATGATATATAATGATAGAGTGTGGGGGGGGGGGCAAAGGAGTGAGAAATGATGAGAGAAAGAGACAGGTGAAAAACACTAAGGAGAAGAGAGGGAGAAAGCTTAAAATCACAAGAAAATACTTTGCTCTGTTGTTATGTGTGACTGTAGTATAATAACAAAGAAATGCAAATAAGTTCAGTTTTGATGATGATGATATTGTATTGTGAGAGAAACTGTCATGAAAGTGGGAGAGGAGATGGGTTATTTGGACCAGCAAAGAAAGAAAGTGAGAGAAAATTTGCTGGAAATCATCTTCATTAAAGACGTATAAACATTTGCACAGTATACATACATGTACAAGACATTTTCTCTCACCTTCTCCATCATTCTCTCTCCCTCACTTTCCCTTTTACTCTCTCTCTCTCTCTCTGCACTTACACGTGACATATATATATACTTGTAAACCTTGACCTTTGGAATAAATTTTATAACAAATTGGTGAGTGGTCCTGATTTGTCAAAGCCAAAATAATATTCAACCCATTTCATGAACGTTAGTCACAAAATAAAAAAGGGCCTCATGAAGATTGCCAAAGGTCTGGTTTTACAGCATATCACACTCCTCTACCCCCCCCCCCCCCTCCTCTCTCTTCAGTATGAAAACATTTAAGGTTCTGCTTTCACCATCCCCCTCCACCATCTTCACACCATCGCACAAAGACCAAAGAAACACTTGGACGACCTCGAGTTATGGGGAGACATTGAGAATCAAAGTCTGCATTTTATTGTGGTAGCAATTTACCATCAACCAGGCGCTGTAAGCTTGAGGCAGACATTGTGTAGACGCATTACATAATTTTGTTTGGTTTTTTTCTCAATCAATCAATCTTATTCTTAAATGTGCAAAACAAGGATAAGTCTATAACATTCACTACAATAAGGACATACATAAACTCCACATAGCCTCCATTTCCAGTGTGAAATACATAGAACTATATAATAATACTGGTCTACCTTCAAATATATATATATTTGACAGTGATCAGATTTTGAAGAACAGAAAGGAAAAGTTGGAATAGATAACATTACAGCCATGTTAGCCTGTACTGGAATACATATTATTAAGTGGAGAGCAAATGGGTGTATTAGTTTCCTTTCCTCCAGGCTTTCATAACATCATGAATTCATATTTTATGATATGAAACTCCATGTTTTAAAGACAAAGATGGTTGCATTTGTCGCATGTTTGTATACACACTGAAGGAACTTTTCATTCTTTAAACATCAGATATGAATCAAGTAGTATTGAATATTTTATGATGGTGGAAATGAATGCTTTCTCTCTTGACCCCTCCCTAAGTTATTGGGAGCCTTACACAAATAATGATCTTTTTTGGATAGGCTTTCAAAGTCTGGCCATCTCTAGCACAAAAGTTGAAGAGAGTCGAGTAGCAGCTCCGTTGGTCATTTTGCCATTCGGGTTTGCTTGGAATACCCCCAACATGTTTCAAAGAAAGTTCTCTTGCCCTATGAAAGGAAAGAGGAAGGGAAGTATGAAACCCACCCTAAGTACATATCTTATCTGCGGTAATGGATCGAGTTCATTCCCACAGGTTGGCAAAGGAGCGACTAGCATTCATTTCCAAAGTCCAGTCAATATGCCAGTATATTTCATGGCAGTTAGTAGAAAATATCTGCAGGGAATTCAAGATGTGTGCCAACAGAGCCCAACTTTACATAAGGGAATCTGTGAAATCTTGACGAAAAATTTGTTTCCACGAGTTATCATTCCATGTTTGCAAATCTAAACATCTTAAATATCAACAAGATCCAAGTTGCAGATATAAAGAACACAAAACTTTCATAGATCATAGAGAGAAGAAAATATATCAACAAGTTTAAACACCATCAGTACAATTGTAAACAGCAACCATTACATTCACGCAAGTCAAAACTAGCACATCTAATTTTCCCCTAAAACACACTAGGTACATGGTGTACAGCATTTTTTTTTTTTTTTTTGGCATTTTAATTTTTGAACATTACTCCAGTACACTTGAGCTTGGTAAATTTCCTACAATGAAGCCATCACAAAGAAAAACAAGAAAAGAAAAATAAAGAATGTCAGTCCTGTATTTTTTACCATGAACAAGTCAATCCCCATCAAATGTCAGGCATATTGTTCTAGACCAGTTAATGTTACAATTCACAAATAAAATGCACAATATTTGCCTTAGAAACGAGTGTTGGTTACTCGGTGCTCCGATTGTAACGGGATTTCTTTCACAGGCCTTTCTTTGCATTCATTCATTCATTCATTCCTTTGTTCAGTCACTCTCCCACATTTGGGTCAAGAAGAAAACGTCCCCTGGAACGACTGAGAGATGGACATTTCAGAAACAGATTTTGGACTGAAAGAAAGCAACGCAGGCGTGAGTTTTTGAGGAATGCCACAACTAAAACCTTATTTTACGCAATTCAACAAGCAACTCCAGGTTAATTTTCTCAACTACCCAAACACAACCACTGCTGTTAAAAACAATTCAACTTGTACAAGTAAACAAAAGAAAAATATCCCCACACCGACTTTGGTCTCATCATTCCAGTTCTATGATTGACTGACCCTTTACATGTGCTTCCTGTAGGTCATATCCTAGTCTTGCAAATCAATACAGAAATGCAGGGAAGAAGCTGACCGAATACCATTCAAACGCCGAGCCGAAGGAACATGCGGGTCTTCCGTGTTGTCAAGTTGCCCCGGGAACATATTCTAGTACATACCGCTTCCATCGTAAAACAACAACGTCCAGGGATGGGGAACGGCGTCCGCACTTCATAAATACTATCTTCAATCATTCCACAGATCATTTCCATACATCATCTCCCATCATACTTAACACTATCAAAGAGACATCCTGACCTTCGACCTGTGGAGCCTCCATACCATGTAAATGCACCCCTTTTTTTTCTTCAACCGACGAATTAAACACACACCGGGTACCATGTACAATAGAAAGTGACAGAAAAAACAAAAACAATAAATCGCATAGACTTCACAGGAAAAAAAATAAAGAAAACTAAAAATATCAACCAAAATCATTAAAAATTCTCATAATATTCACAGAACCATTTTTTTCTTTGTACTGTATAAAAACAAATAAGAGGGTGGATGGGGGGAAAGAGCTGAGAAAAGCTAGGGAAGGAGATAAAGCATCATTTCGGAATCATCAAGTAAAGCTTTTTCGTAAGTTATCACTTCTCACTGGAATTGTGCATCAGAGCATTTTATTTCTTTTCTTCAAAAACTGTTTTCCCCCTCCTTCATTTTTTTTCTCCCCCTCCTAGTGTGGAGGGTTGTTGATTGCAGCCCCCTCACTCCACACTGGCACTTTCAAAAATCCAACAACTAGAAAATATTTAAAGCAGAAGTACAGAGTCAAGCTACATCATCATACATCACACAGTGCCACAAGATTTTTAAAAAAAGAAAAAGAGAGAATGTCACTTTTGCATTGGCATATCTAAACCAGCCAATAAAAACTAGTGTTATCGCAAGCATCAAAAACGGAACGTAGTTTTGAAACAGTTGATTAATAAGAGAGACTAAATATATACACATTCATATTTTTTTCTCCTTTTTTTGGTATTTTTTTTTCAAATTTTGTTTTGCTCTGCCTAACGTGTTTATACGAAGCTCAAAAATTACAATATCTTACACAATATATGTATACATTACGTTTTCAAGTGTATATATTTCACAATCATAGACTTCTATTTAACCATTAGATGACTACAGTGCACAGATGTTTATTTTTTTTTCCTTCCTCGTTATAAATATGTGCTGTTCTGATAACTCATTAATGTGTGTAGTTCCTACAACTAATAATCCACACAACACTTAATAAATTATTTCAATGTTTCGTGTGTAAATCCTAAACAAGTGCATTTCTATATATATATATTTTTTTTGCTGACAGATATCCTTTTACCCAGTATTTTCTCTCCAAAGTTAGTGAGGATTCAAAATCAAATGTGTGCTGTTTACATAGAAAGGAGGTAAAATAAGTTGATTAGTATGGTAAAGTGAAACAAGAAACACACAACTGCACTGTAGATAACATTGCTTCTTTCTGTGTGTTTGGAGATGAGCCCAAGTGACCTTTGACCTTGGATTAAGAAGCCTCCGTCTGGGGCGTCTCTTCAAGGTCCTCTATGTCGGGCTTCTCGGTTGTCTCGTTCTCTGTAATCATCAAAGAAAAAACAAAGGAAAATGGTTCATCTCTGCGGTTCTTACGCAACTTGCTCCTTAATAATAATAATAATAATAATAATAGGCATTTCTATAGCGCCGTCTATCTAGAAATTTTATTCCGAGGCGCACTAATTATTACCCCGGCTTTAGCCTAGCTGCCATTACAGCGCTCCAGCATTTCAAGGAATTAATTCATGCCAGGTACCCATTTACCTCACCTGGGATGAGTGTGGCAAATATAAATTAATGCCTTGCCGAAAGACGTACGTGCAGCGTCGGGGATCAAACCACGACCTTTGAGTTTCAAGTCAAGACACTTCTATGACACCCCTTCACTTCACTTCACTATCCAAATCTTTATTTTCAACCCTGGACCAAATTCTTTACCTATCCCTAACCTCAAACCTAACCCAACACCCAATTACAACCCTAACCCGACCCCTATACCTGTGACAAAATAAAGCCCAAAGCAATTGTTGCAGGAGCCAATTTGGGGTCACCCATCACTGGTAGTGTATGACGCTGGATAAAAGTAAGTAATTGGATGATCAGTCATTGACAGGTAGGGGTTCATGAAGCATATTAGTTTCAACTTTCAATGCAGTGTAGGTTTGAAATACATTGTGATTTCTGCGTGTGGTGCATACACTACATATCGGCATTGCTAAAGGGTTGTTCACATAAGTGATTTTTAAAGTATACCCAAGTATACTGCACCTCATATTTGTTAACGTTATAATACACAGTTAAGCGAGTATGCATGGGACTGTTGCACACGTCTACTTTCTTATCTCCACTTGTCATTCATTTAGAAGAAGAAAAAAAAGGGAAAAAAGAGTGTTACTGTGCACAACAGAGGTCGTACATCCTACGCATATTCACCTACCTCTGTGTTATAAGATACAGAAATGCGAAGCGTATTACACTTCTGTCATTATAACTCATACTTAAATGGAAAACACTCCGTCCCTCGGATAAGACGTTAAATGGAGGCCCTGTGTGCAGCAGGAGAGTCACCACCCTTGCACGTTAAGAACCCACTGCACTATTCATATAATAGTAGGGGGGAACCATGGTGTAGTGGTCCACCTGCACACCCCAACCAGGCCGAGTACATACGGCACCTGCAAGAATCTTCAGTATTGAAGGAGGCAGATTATCTTGAAGAAGAAGAAAAAGAACTTACTGATATCAGAGGTTCACAGCTTCCTATCTCAACAAAGCTCTGAGGTGTTTAAAGCCCCACTGTACTACTTATAGCTACTTGCGCCCTCTATATAGCAACGATGCCTAATCGATGCCTGATGGTCCCCCATGATCCTCTCTTTCTTATGTAAATTGAGAGCTGATTTGATGAGATAACCACCCGTCAGTGACCTTGCAGGGAGGTCTAATCCCCCCTGGCCAAACTAGTGCAGACAGGCTTTAAATCAACTTACTGATATCGGAGGTCCAGAGCGTTAGGTTGTCCCTCAGGAGCTGCATGATGAGAGTGGAATCCTTGTAGCTTTCCTCGTTGAGGTTGTCCAGCTCTGCGATGGCGTCGTCGAACGCAGTCTTGGCCAGGCGGCAGGCACGGTCCGGGGAATTCAGGATCTCATAGTAGAACACACTAAAGTTAAGTGCCAGACCCAACCTGTGCGGAAGAACATGAAGTACAGAGTGCCAGGGAGACAGGGAGGGGGGAGAGAGTGAAGAAACATTGATAAACAGTCAAATATAAAATTGTTTGTTCGTGTCTCCTAAGATCAAGATTAATGTACAGTTCCTTAATTCAATTCAATTCAATATAAAATGAACTTGCATAGAGGAAACAATTTTAGGTACACAGTAGGCTTGCAGTTGCACCATGTGAGAGAGGGGGGCGGATTGGGGGGTCCTGAAAAAGACTGTTGGTAGTTTTTCTTAGCTTATAGTTCTAAGGAGAACTCTAGCGCTAGTTGGAGGGGATGGGTAGTAGGAGTGGCTCGACGTTTCGAAAAGGTTGACTATCCGTCGTCAGGAGACAACCCCCCCCCCCCCCCCCTTCTCTCTCCCTCTCATGGTGCAACCGCAAGCCTACTGTATATCTACATCACCATGCAGGCCGATTATGCGTAAAGCATAAGTACATGCCACACTCTTTCCTAGTCCACCTATTTGAGAAAAATGTGCATCCTGGATGGAGATTATGATACAAAAACATCAACATGGAGCACAAAATGTACCAGCATAGTTACATTTTTGCTGCACACATCAGCAAAAAGAAAGACCTTTGAGTTATAGTTATTTTCCCGGCATCCATGTGACTCTTTTTCAAATGTACTCTTGTTTTGTATTTACTGATTTTCTTTGTCTTTGCCGAATACCGGGGTAAATATAATAACAAATCCCACCAGAAATAATTTGCTTTGAGAAAGCCCTGACGACCTATGTTTACTTGTTGTAGTGTTTTACTTCTCTTTATATGTGGATGCTTACCAATTCCATAATGTAGAGCACAAAGAGAATTAAGTTGCAACTATTATGTGCTATAAAACCAAAGTTTACTCATCATCATTATTATTATCATTACAGACATACCTAATGGGGTGTGTGGGTGTTAACTCAGACCCTGCAATCTCTACGGCCGCTTTGTACGCTTCTAGACTCTGATCAGACGCCGACTTGCGTTTAGAATCGAGCGAGAACTCGGCCAGGTAGCGGTGGTAGTCTCCCTTCCTGTTGATTATAAAGTACATTGAGAGAATTCATTTAGATGTGTCCATGTGGTACTCATCTACACAAATACTTAACATCAAGTATGTAATAAATAGGCTTACTTTAGAAGAAAAAAGAATGATTATTAATGTTTGTTCTGTTCTGTTTTTTGTTTGTTTGACTCTATACAATTTGTTTCTGATCATTTTTGCAATATATTCCACTTTCAAATTAAAATTCCTATGCAGTAAATCTGTACACATGGGCTATATCTATGCATTAAAACATATTACAAGATGGGTTCAAGAATGTAGCCAATGGAGGAGGAGAGGGTACAGATAGCAGCAAGTGAATAGGGTAGCTGGTAGGTAGGAGGAAGGAGGGGGAGGGGAGAAATAGCAGCGAGTGAATGGGACGGGTGGCAGGAGGAGAGGGTACAGATAGTAGCAAGTGAATAGGGTAGCTGTTAGGAAGGAGGGAGGGGGAGGAGAGAAATAGCAGTGAGTGAATGGGACGGGTGGCAGCAGGGGAGGGTACAGATAGCAGCAAGTGAATAGGGTAGCTAGTAGGGAGGAGGAGGGAGGGGGAGGGGAGAAATAACATCAAGTGAATGAGAGAAAGGAGTGAGTGCATGAGTAGGCTAGCAGGGAGGGGAGGGAAAAGAAAGTAGCAAGTGAACGGATGAGGTGGCAGAGAGAGGGAAGGGAGAGGGAAGAGATGTCAGCGAGTGAACAGGAGGCCCGACAGGGAAGGGGAGGGGACGGATTTTAAAGAGCGAATGGGAGGACAGGCAGGGAGGGGAGAGGGAAGAGATGTCAATGAGTAAATAGGAGGCCTGGCAGCGAAGGGGAGGGGAGGGATATCATAGAGTGAATGGGAAGGGGGAGGGAGGGACGAGAAGAGAAAGCAGCGAGTGAATAGGGGTCTGGCAGGGAAGGGGAGGGATATCAAAGAGTGAATGGGAGGCCAGGCAGTGAAGGGGAGAGAGAGAGAGAGAGAGAGAGCGAGCAGCAAGTAGAGGGTGGGAAGTGGGAAGGGGGAGGGGTGAATGATGGGGATTGGGTTGGGTAGTAACTTGGGGTGGGGCTGCCAGCAAGAAGATGGGAGTGTCAGAAGAGAAGGAACCTGAGTGGAAGGACATTATGGAATAAGTGTGAAACTACAGTACAACTATACTAAATTATATATGACTTACATTTTATGGTAGAACACTCTTGACTCAGATGATTTGGCGCTAGGGATCAGGGACTCTTTTAGAAGGTCAAGAATGTCGTCACAGATTTGCGTTAGTTCTTGCTCAATCTGAGGAAATAAAAAGAATTAATATTTTTAGAATAATAATAAATGTTAAATAATATTATGTCAACTTAAATACCACAGGTACTATACAAATATAATCTACAAAGTATCATATCATTACCCCAGCTGTAGCTTAGCCGCCATGATAAGGTCAAAAGCGTTTTGAGGAATTTCTTCCTACTGAGTACCCATTACTTCACCTGGGTGGAGAGTGGCGAATGTAGTTAATATCTTGTCTATTTACATTAGTGCTGTGTCAGGACTCAAACTGCTAACCACGTGACAGTGACGTATCCACAATGTCACAACACATTATGAAATTTTCATACCAAAAATTAAGAACAAATTTAATTAATAATCGAAAACAACCATAAAAGTGCCAGATGGTAAAACCACTCTTTATACAATTTTGAGGGTTAAATAAACTGTTAAATCGAGAATACAGGGTTGTCGGTGTAATTTGACAGAAGAAAAAAGATAATTAATGAGCAAAGAAATGTGTAACACTAAATCATTTTTCATTTTCCTGGTACCTTGCAAGGATGTTTTTTCCTGATATTATAAGTCAATTAAGAATGGTTCACATATAATAAACAAAATTATAAGAATGATCATTAGTTAAAGAAAGTCATCAATTGAACATGTAATCTCAGTGTAGATGCTTTTTCAATAAAGGAAAATTTCAGCAATTTGCCCAGAATTCGCTGGTCCAAATGACTCATTTGTTTCAAGAACAATTTTTAGACATTAGACACATTTTCTATAGAACAATATGGCAAGAACTGAAGACTCAACTATTGATTTGCACCCCCACCAACATTCTCAAAATGTAAAGTGCAATTTAAAGAGAAGATTGAGTTCTGGGAAGAGGTGAAAAATAATTTGTGAGCGTTATCATTGTCATTATGCAGGGGTGGGAGAACATCAGATAAAAAATTGGGACGGATTTTGTATACATGTTCATGTAGTCCCATATACATCTTTCTGTGTACAGTGCTTGTAACTTTACCAAGACTGGGCCAAATTTCTCATCATTTTGATAATTATAGAACCTTGCATTACACACCAATACTTCTATGCTAGATGATCAAACTTTTCTGATCGATTTCACACCGTTTCTTTCACAATGCAATCACATGAACAGAACTCAAACTTTATCTTTAAAGTAGCCACGCGAAGGGGAAGCCTTGCCGATCAAATACAACAACTCTTCTCTTCAAAATATGTTTGGGGCCCGCAGTAATCAACTC
>JARBES010000124.1:14193128-14203387 GCA_030265145.1 Strongylocentrotus pallidus
TCTTGTTTTGACAGACGAATGGCTGATGTACTTTCTGTTGGGTTCTCTGAGCTTTTCTCGCTATCTAAAGATGATATACTGGGTGTGCTTAAAGACTACCCGTCTGTAAAGGTGAGTGTAATAGCAAATGAATTGAATGGTTTAGTGGTCGGATGTATATTGGCTTTCCCGCACCGAATTTATATGCACATTCTCCACTCTCAAGGGACCAACTCATTAAACCCCTCGACCACCACACCTCTAGGCTTTATTTTTACACAAGCAGAGACATGGTTACCCCCAATACAGTAGTAGAAGTGTCGAAGTCGAGGAGTTTAAGCAGTTGACTTGAAATTCTAAGGTCGTGGGTTCGATCCCCGACACGGCACTAATATATTTTTGCAAGGCATTAATCTAGATTTGCCACTCCATACCCAGGAGAGAAATGGGGACCTGATGAGGAAAGCCTTTGTGTTATTAATTGCCATATACCCGCACGGTGAATATATTGTAAGAATACTCTCCAGGGAGTGGAGATGGTGCACATTGTGTGTGAATGAATTCTATGATCGGGGCAATAATAGATCTGTAAAGCGATCGGAGACGGTATTTCGTATTAAGCGCCATGTAAATCTAGATTATTATATTTACAAATAAAACCGTCCTCTTCCTCATATCTTTCATTCCCGATACCGTAATTGATGACAGACCGTGATCGAGAAAGAAGCAAGGAGAAGGCTCAAGACACAATCGATGAAGAAAGAAAAATCAGACGACCACGACAACAAGGATGCCACGGACGTCGAGAAGGACATCGACCGAGTCAGTATCTCCTCAGAAATGAGGTAGGTCAATTTGATGTAAATGGCCATCCACTAGATAGATTAAGGGGATTTATCATCCCCCACTTCTATCTCTCTCTCTTTCTCTCTCTATCTCACACACACACGCAAGCACGCACACACGCACACACGCACACACACATACACGCAACACGTTATCTCTTTGTATTCTCTCTCCATGAGTCTCTTTTTATTCATTGCTCTTTCCCCACTTTACCAATTTCTTGTCTTCTCTTTCTTCTTCTTTCAAATGCTGTAATTATCAGAAATATGTTGATTTGTTTTTAGAGGCACACTTACGATAAACGCCTTTCATGTTCCATGTTTTATTATAAAAAATCAGACATTAACAATAAAATCAATAAACTAATCACTTCAACAACTCATTATGAACATTGCATTCTCCACCCCCCCCCCCCTCACATCGAACACTCTCTGCAGTAGTTTCAACTCTCCCCTGGAAAACGGGAAAGACTCCGCCAAGCAGGGATCTCAGCAAGGTACCCAGACCAAGCGACATCGGGCGAGTATAATCTCGGCCCCCAACCTTCCGGTCAAGAAAAGGAAAGCGTCCACCCACTCGGGACCTCCCGATGTCGCCATGATGGAGATAATGTCGTTGGTTGAGAAAGTCGTGTCGGAGAAAATTGTAAGTTCCTTATACGATTTAACATTTTTTGTAATGATATTACAATATTTTAATGAACTAATTTACAATGCTCCATATTCCACTTAAGCATGTTAAGGACCACCCCATACTGAGAGCAATTGGTTGAAAACAGAAAAAAACAGGACAGAAACAGTTTGGTAACAACAAATTATTCTACAAAAGTTATCGTGTTTAGAGTTCGAGAGCACTGTAACCATGTAAAAGAGGTTTGAATTAACGAATTGATCATCTATTAAACTGTTAAGTAATTGATCACAACCCTTCCATATCATAGTCAGTTGTACATGCTAACCAGTTATGGAGCTTCATTTTTTAAACATATTATAAACGCGTTTAATTATTAATTCAATAATAATTTTGATAATTATTATTATTGTTATAGTCCATATAGTAACCTAAGCGTGTCTATGTGCCTGAGAAAAAGACAGATTTTGTAATTTACCAAAGCATAGCTCATTCAAAATAAAGTGCGCTTTTAGAAATAATTTAGCCTAAAATACTTAGACTAAATCATCAAATGAGATGGGATATAATATTCCAAAGTACATTGGCGGTGTGTGCAAAAGATAACGCTCCGTAACACTTCAATAACAGTACATGTAACAAACAGGTAACATTTCAATTGAAAACATAATAAAATGAATCCAATGTTGTGCATTTTTCTTGATTTTCCACAGAACTCTTTTGCCGAGAATGCTCGCCTGTTGAAAGAGACGAACGTGGATATGAGAGAGAGGTTCCGGATGCTCCAAGACGAGAACGAAAGCAAGACTGCAAAGATTCAAGCTTTAGAAAAACGTATCAAAGAATTAGAGAAATGAAATGTTGTTTAAGGACTGACTTTAAAAGCACATACAGGTCTTTTTAACCATTTCGTGACAGTTGCCCACATTTTATGATTTGGGTCAACAACTTTTGATTGAGAGCGCTACAAATATCATAGGCATGAATAGAAAGAGCAAACATTCTCACACAAACTGTGTCCATTTTTTACTTATAATATTGCTTTATTTTGATGCCATGAATTTTTAAAAGAGAAAGTTTAAGATCCTCAATCTGGCACCATTTCTAGAGGTTTAAAATAGATTTTTCGAAACAAGACTTTAAAAAGCTTCCAGACATTATTCGTGTCTATGAATTTTATTTTCAGCAACTTGCCCTTTCGAATAACAATAAATACAAAACACCAGTGTTGCCGATTTGAAAAATCAAAGTTATTCAATTTAGCCATTAAATAGTTTCTGTCCTACGAAAGGGTTAAAGAATAATGACGAGCGTAGCAGGGATGCCATAAGAGATGGGGCCTAACAAAGGAGTGTAAGACCCGCATTCTAAGTACAAAAATGTGTTTGTCAAAAAATCCAAACTTGCCGGCAAATTTATGAAATCTGAGAATCTCTTGATCTCGGAAGATCTCGAGAAAAAAACGGTTGAGATGTTAAATCGCAGCTCTTTAAGATTCGTTTCAATAAGATATTTACCAACGATTACTGATGGCTTACTATTTTGTTTTTCTGTCCATCAAATTTGATTAAGAAATACCTTAAGTTCGTCATTTTATTATTTTTGTTAAAATCAATCTCAGTCTAATGACATTCCAAACATTTTGGAGCAAATTTTCCTATGTCAGTCGCCAGTGAAACGACTGGCGCACGTTGCCTTTCTTCCTCGTTCGAATTTACATCTTTTACAAACGGATGATGTCAAGTATGAAAATGATTGAAGAGGTTTTCAGTTTGAAACTTTATGATCTGGTACTTCGTTCAAATATAAATGTGTGTTTATTTCAAAACCATCACGGGTCAATTATGTGTTAAAAACAATTACCAGTATGTGGTATGACTTTGGTACTTAACGGTACTTAATTATGTAAGCGTGCCTTTTGAAAGTAACATTCTATGAACCGTGTATTTGGTCAAACTCATCTTTGGCTATTTCTGACAATAAAGTTTTATATTTTCTGCATGTACAATGTAATCATAGCAAAGCGACAAGAACATATAAGTTAGTAATAGTTAACTTAAGACATGGGGTCTTTAGTTACAGTCTACTACTTAATTGTGTGCGCCATGACATTCTGATTGTACTTGTTTTTTCTTTTGGAAACATTTGAAATCATCTCCTCATAATAAAAAAAACGTGGCATAGGCCTAATGCATATTGCCTAATAAAGATGTAATTGAACTTCTCAGCTCCTATGAAGTTTAAATCTCCGTGGTTTATATCTATTTGTAATATTTTCACCTATGAAGGATTATGTATCAGTTGTATGTGTTTTTAATTATTTTTCACAATCATGTATTGTACAATCCTTCCATCAGCTGTAAACATATATGAGTGCAATATTATTTTAAAAATATATATATTAATGAATCCTAAATAAACCATTCCAATGTGTGTTTTAGCAATTTACCTCCAAATAATTTATATTTCCATTTTTTAAGAGGTTAGACATATAAAAGGGAAACTGCTGATAGGTCTGTTTTTTAAAAAGAGATTTATACTTAACACGCGTGAATTTGAAGTTATTAAAATATGCATTCAGTTTGCAAAGAATCACTACATATATTTTGTACAGTGGGTTTTATTATGTTTGCAGTTGCTTATTTTAGGATTAATGTCTGAGGAGAAGGCCCTTCACCTGTATTTTATAAAGAATAATTTCGGAGCTTGTAAGCTACTTAATAATATGATAACAATACGAGATGCACAGGGAAAGAGAGAAAGAGAAAGAGAGGGAAGAAATAGAGAGAAAGTGATGAAAAAAAGAGAAAGAGAAAGAGAGAGAGAGAGAGAATGAAAGAAAGGAAGAGGAGACGGAATGAGAGAGAAAGAGAGGGATAGAGAGAGAGAGGGGGGAAGAGAGGGATAGAGAGAGAGAGAGGGGGAAGAGAGGGATAGAGGAGAGAGACACTGAGAGAGAGAGAGAGAGAGAGAGAGAGAGAAAGAGAGGGAGAGAGATAGAAGGGAGAGATTAGGAATGATAAGACAGGGGAGGAAGAGAGAGAGAGAGAGAGAGAATACGAATTATGAGACAGGGGGTGAAGAGAGAGAGAGAGACAAATAAAGAAAGAAGAAGAGACGAAAACAGAGAGAGAGAGAGAGAGAGAGAGAGATTTAACATGTAATCTTGATCATGGCTTTTGTAATGGTTATCCATATTCAACACACGCGGTGTGCCCTAATCTCTCTAACTTGTAATGGTGATCCAAACCATGGACCTACTCCTTAGTATGTCCATGTCCAAACACACGCAATTTTAGCAAAAGTTACACGCAGCATGTAAAAGCATATAAAAGCATTATGAATGTCGAAATTATATTGTGACTTTCATAACTTGTTGATAAACACATATCCACAAATTGTAGCTCATTCTTCTTGTTCAGATGACCAATAATTTGCCGGTGGAATACCTATCCCGGTGCCAGAAATTGACCCAATAATTATTCTGCTCAATTGGTTGTACCAAATAGGCCGTTTTCGTAATTGTAACCAAATTTAATGCATAAGTCTTTGTGAAGTGCCTCAATACAAATTATTTCATTCACCTGATAAGATTAATAGTATTCCAATAGTCAGAATGCAAACTGCATTATATTAAGTGTTGCTAGGTAGGTCAAGCCATAATGTTTGTCCTACCTGGCAACAAATAATTTGTATTGAGGCATTTCACAAAGACTTATGCATTAAATTTGGTTACATTACGAAAATGGCCTATTAGAAGGAAAACTGAAATGCCAAATACCTCCCGAAATGCAAATATTACTCAGGCAGCGGAGCGTCAAAATAAAAGAGAAACAACACACTCTGCATAATACATTACGCGAATTAGTAAGTCCACTGCTTTATTACAAGAAAACAAGTTTACACCTACTTGATATTTCTATGTGAATAAATGAGCAAGGTTTTGGCAACTTAAAGTGCCCGTTCGAAGAAAATCACAAATGGCAAATAACGTATCCCTAGAAACCGGTAAGCTAACAGATGGCCATTGTATAAGTTTAAGGTCAACTACATATCGGGTGATTTATAAAAATACAAATAAAACCACCTCCATAGCATCCAGGATATATGAGAGATTTGCCAGAAAAATAACTATGTTTTAATGACGGTCCCATTCTGAACCAATCCTGCCCAAGCAGACGACGTCCCATAAAGAATGAATATAATTGCAATGCTATTATTTCTCAAATTATAATGAGTTTAGTGTATATAAATGTGATGGCATTTCACACCATTCAAAAAGGGATATGAAACCGATTCTGATAACTAAATTCTTTTGTTTGTAAATACACAGGATAGGGGTTAATGAACAATGAAAGAAACCACACTTTCAAATTGAAACCCCCCGGAATGATAGCATGGACGGCATTTGTTCTCTCTTTAAACGCCGAACATATCGCGGTGAATGCAGCTGAAAATACAATTGCGTCTTTATTTTGTGTACAAGCGACGGATTCCTTAATTTATTTATCGCTGCATTTTTCATAAAAAATAATACCATGCGCGGGGTTATTTATCCTGACGGTAGTGAAGTAAAAGAAACAACTGAAGAGGAGATGACATAACAGGCACTAAAAATGTGTGAGATGTCATGGGACATCGTCTGCTTGTGCAAATCCAGATGCTATGCCGGGACTGTATTTAAGCGTTCTGTAATTGATAAGAATCATTACTTCGAATGCTTCCAAGCATTGAATTTTGATGAACTTGTCTAATCTAAGTTTAACCCTTGCAATAATGACAATAAAGTTAGTTTTTAAAATCAATGAACCTTCTCTTTAATGGTTAATGCAATTTCTTTGAAATAAATTTCGATTTGATTGCCCTGCCATCAGCTTCATCGTGAGAGACTTGATGACAGACTAATATCATGTATTTAGTTCCGGGTACAAGAGGTACATAGAGTACCGAAGCTGTGACATCATAAAAATCTATTTTTAGAATTTCTTCATTTTTTTCTTCATTTTCCGAAAGAGCATAAAAATAATGTCCAAATGTCGAAAGCCAATTGAAAATGTTCAGTATTGTCTAGGATATGACCATCTGAATAAAAGATTTCCTATAGGAGCTCAGTGTTATATTGCTGAGTTATGAACCAGAGCAAAATAACACTGAAGATAGGAAATCTCTTTATTCAGATGGTCATATCTCAGCCAATACTTAACATATTCAGTTGGCTTTTGACATTTGGACTTTATTTGTGATGTTCTTTCAGAAAATGAAATTCTAAAAATAGAGTTTTGATGACGTCACACTTCACCACTCTATACTGACGTCATCTGACCAGGAAGGTGTTTGTTGATATTATTTGTTTGTTTGTTTATTTTATTTATTTAACCACGGTTAATCACACTGAATGTCGGGTGAGAGTCCAGGTATATATACGGATGGCACTTGACTGAGAATATTTGTGGAAAATCGGATTGTGGGACGTGGATGTTGCGGAGAATAGTGGAGAAAATGGCAACATTAAAAGTGCTGAAACTGTTTTTATCAACTCTGTCTCTTTTCGTCTGTTTTCCGATGTTGATACAAGGTAGGTTATTATCATCAATTCAAATCCATCGTGGTGTTTAATTGTTTGCGTACAGGTAATCCTGACTGGGTCGATGTTTTATGAAATGTCATCATGGTCATCTGATGGTAGTATTGTCTGTGCGACCGGGGTATACAGAAGTATCATGCTATGTTTTTAATGATACACTGAAATGTGAAACAACATGATTGTAAGTGTAAACGATTTGACTATTCCAATGAAACTTATCAAGATAAAAAAAATCATGGTCATGCGAGCAAATAATTATATATATATATATATATTATGTATGATTCCTTTTTAAGGGGCGGTATTCCTGAGAATTGACAACAAAGTCAATTTTCCGTTTTTACGCCGATCTTCGTGTAGTTTGTACATACAGGTGACTAAACAATAGAAAAATAAGATTATGATTTTTCATGTAATTTGGAAATAGGAACACTGTTTCAGATATATACATTTAGGCCTATATATATATATATTTACATATTGCACCCGACTTATTCTGGAAACAAGGGTTTTGACAGTGTAAACCCTATGTAGTTTACATATTTATTGAACCTTACAAAAACTTCAGTATAATAGCGTAGAATAAGCAAATGTACCATGAAATTGTGAACATAATTATTACGAATGAAGAGCATATAAAACTGAATACGCTTAGCGTATCCTAAATACACTCCGCAAAAAGATTCCTGCCATTCTAATACAATGTATTAGCCTATAGAGTGGTGAAGTGACCTCATCATTAATCTATTTTGAGAATTTCTCAATTTTTTCTTCATTTTCCGAAAGAGCATTGAGAAAAGATTTAGGGTTGCTAAAACTTAATTCAGTATTATCGCATTTAAATTTGTGTGCGAATATTATCTATCGTGCACATTCTCAAACTCAAGTGCTCGGGATACATTGTGAGCTGAGAAATCCTCCTGTTCAGAAATCAAAACGTACTATACCATGTATACTATACTATAGTCAGGGAATAATTGTATTGATGATGATTCATAGAAAAACGCCGATATGTGCATATAATAACGCCGTTCTACCAATATGTACGGTGTACATTTACATTATAGTTGCCTATATATTATTCATGCAAATTGACCCTGGTTTTGTTGAATGAATTGGAACGGTAATTAAATGCAATGAAAATACTTCTACTATCATAAAAATTGGTAGACCACTAGCCTCTATAAAATGGTCAGGGAATCCGCAAATATATAAGTCAAAATAACAATTAAACTTTTGTTGTTATCACCCGCTCTGTGGTTTTCAAATATGCAATCGTGCGTCAAGGTTATGATCTACGTCAATAATTGTGTTTAGGGGGGGGGGGCGTTACAGGATGTTTACTATTGGCCTAGAAAGAAAGAAAAAATGTATATGCTTGAAGGGACAACATTTCAGTCCTTTTCAGCTTATGCGCAGTTAATTTCCTTTTCAGAAGTATCTTGATGACGAGAGAAATGCTTGTTAAAGAAGAAGTTGAGTTCTGGTCATGCGATTGCATTGTGAAAGAAACGGTGTGGAATCGACCAGAAATCTAGCATATAAGAATTTGTTTGTATTGCAAGGTTCTGGAATCATCAAAAGGATAAGAAATTCGGCCAAGTCTTGGTAAAGTTACAAACACTGTACACAGAAAGATGTATCTGGGACTACATGAACACGTGGCGTAAAAATCCTACCCTGGATTTTTACGATGTTACATGACATTATTTACAATATGAAGGCATTTGAAGAGCCATGCTTGTCAGGGAACATATCTTATCTGAAGTTCTTCCACACTTGCATAATAAGAATGATAACGCTCACAAATTATTTTTCACCTCTTCCCAGAACTCAACCTTCTCTTTAAATGTGAGGTGTCTGAGTTTGCTTGCTTCCAGTGTCGATGATTCGGGGTGTCCCCATTCTTATATTTTTGATCAGGGCGTTCATGGAAATGTTTAGACCTCCCCCAGGTGCTCGGATTTTATATCAACATCTACCAACCAGACGCATGATAAAGTTTGCAAATCAAAATGTCCGCGACTATCACAGACTTGGTTTTGACCGTTGTATTACAATTTGGTAGAGATGTATTTTTAATATCCCTTAAGACTTACTACTGATGTAGGCTGGGCGATCAAAACGGGTAGGGAAAGCACCACTTTAAAAAAAAAAGATTTGGTACAAAAAAATGCCAGGAGATCAGCAATATATAAGTCAAAAAAACAATTCAACTGTTGCGTTATTACCTGAAAAAGCTCTGTAATATTTAAATATGCATAATACAAATGAACATGTGTTTTTTTAAGGGAAAGATCTTCATGATGAGAAGTCGCTAACCTCCCTAGCACTTTCTGTCTGTCTAATAAGATATGCTTTTAACTGGTAGAATCATATTACTATAACGTTCTTTCCCGGACAGTGAGAAAAATTGTTTGAATGCAAACCCCACTTCTTCCTTGGTAATAAGTTAAACAATTTTAGGCTTACACTATTGTGACCCTATAAGCTCAAAGTCTGCGTGGCCCACAAAACATTCAGACCCTTTTCTTTTTGATAAGAACCACTTCCCCTTTCCCATTAAAGCTCCCTTTCACCTCCGATAAATGCCCCTTTTCTTTCAACAAATGCACATTTTCCTTTAATACAAGTGCCCCTTTTTTATTCTCATATTCCTTTTCATATCTGGTCAGTGTCTCATTTCATGTGCGATAAGCCCCTTTTCACCTCTAAATAATTCCGTTTAAACAATGATATATGCCCCTTTTCCTTTCTACTTAGGGACCTATCCCCTTTCCATAAATGCCCCCTTTTGCCTTTTATAAATGCCCAGATTAACATCTGATGGGTGCCCTTTTTCAGTCGACAAATGCCCATTTCCCATTTTCTTTTCTAAAAAGTGTCTTATCCCTTTCGATAAGTATTCCCTTTTCCTCTCATCATTAAACTTGCCCCTAATTAAAGCGACTGAGAGCAATTTCCCCCGATTTTGCTCGCTCTCATTTATACTTTTATAGATGATATAATTATGTTTCTTATCAAAGGTGTTTTCAGTTTTCCGTTAAGAGAATGTGCTTATAACTCTATCATGATTTTTGTTCTCACTTTATATGATGATTTTTTTTTGCACTGTGACCTTACAAATCTTACAAATTTTTACCCGCTCGCTTGCAAATGAATATTCAGACCATCACATCAAACTGCAAAGTAAGATGCTTAAGCATTATGCTGTATGATG
>JARBES010000124.1:14231309-14243251 GCA_030265145.1 Strongylocentrotus pallidus
CACAACCAGTAGGTAGCTGGGCTAGGCTTCTCTCAAGGCACAATGATTTTTTGATGAAGTGTCAAATTAGGGTCTGTGCTTGCAGACTAGTTTCGGTACCTTATACCAGTGTACATGCACCTACATAAAGTTTTGACAGGAAAATAGATGATATAAAAGGTAGCATCTACCTCTCTCTCTCTTAATTTCTCTCTCTCTTTCTTTCTCTCTATGCCATATCCAAATACTTTATCAATCATGTTCTCCCACAACTCTTTGTCAGTGACATTCTCCATCAGTTCCGCCCTTTCCTCCTCTCTCTTTAATACCATTTCTTCAAACTATTCATCAAAATAATCTTCCTCATACTTCCCCATCTTTCCTGTCAGTGCCAGATTCTCTAAACCTCATTTGCAATATATCTATCTACATACACTATATCTTTTTTAGGGCTCAACTCTAAATTTGATGTCAGGGTTCAAAATCGAAAGGGGTCAAAACCATCTTGTTTTTCACATTTGATTACAGTAGATGTATAGTTTGATTGAATTTCTTATAGTTCTTTTCCCTTGAACCACCATAGTGATCAGCCTTGCGTACATCACTGCTCTCAAAAGTTCAGTAATTGTAAAATGAAAATGTGTGTAGAAGATTAAAAATTAAATCAAATAAATTATTGTATGCCCACAAAAAATTTTAATACGCAAAGTCAAATACACCTCCAATATACACTAATATGCAACTACATGTATGTTTCAGCAGGGACGTGAGACTTTGGTTTCAGATTGTTTTCCCTGTTCTTCTACCGGTTCACAAGTATTTCCACTAAAGCCTCTCAAATGAGGAAAATAGGTCAGAAATTTGACATCAACTATATTTTGATCACAATCTGCTTTTGTACCAAGTGCCACTGACCATGGACCTACTTCATAGTAGGTCCATGCACTGACAAACTGGAGAAAATTTGTGTTTCTTATCGTGAGAATTCTCCTTGACATTTCCTATATACTGCTTAATTCTCTCTCTCCCCCTCTCTCTCCCTCTCTCTCCCCCTCTCTCTTTCTCTCTCTCCCCCTCTCTCTTTCTCTCTCTCTCTCTCTCTCTCTCTCTCTCTATTGAAGATTTTGATTGAGGTCAAGATATTGCATATTGTGTTTTGTATTGTTGAAATTTCCCTCATAACCTCCACAATTTGTTTTCTCTTTAGTATTTAGTAAAGTTTCATGAGAATGTGGTTGAATAACTTTCCTGTATTAGCCATGATGATTAAATCCTATAAAATGACCCGGTGAGAACCCCATTTAGTGCTGTATTCAGCAGGGCTTACCTGATTCAGGGATGTCTTTTCACTTCCCTACCTGATTTGCCTTTGAATTAACACCAACAAAGGATGGAATGTGGAATAAGACCTTAATACCCCTCCCCCCCCCAATCATCATCTTTAAATTTAATCAGGCAGGGAAATGAAAGGGGAAGTTATATGGGGGGGGGGGGGGGAGCCTGTTGTGAGCCAGAAGGGCATTAAATCTGAGTAAAAGTAGATGTATCTACATATGAGTTTAATGTCCCTTCTGGCTCTACTCTAAAGAAACTGTTCTTCCTCATAGATTAGATGGATAATAAGCTTTTAGGATAAACATTTAGAAAGTACAATAAACAGAATTGTTGTTTCAATGAGTAATTTAAAGAGAGTTTAAGAAAAGGGATGCAAATCCCCTCCTTTGATAAGCTACTCAAAGAAGGCGAAGACTTTATAAAAGGAGAGAGAGAATGAGACAAAGAGAGAGAGAGAGAGAGAGAAAGAGGGTGGGAAATACAGAGCAAGGAGAGGGAGGAGAGAGGGGGGTATAGAGTGAGAGAAGGGGTGTAGAGAGATTTGGGAGAGAGTGGTGGAGAGAGGGATAGAAAGAGAGAGTAGAAAATATGGGTAGCTCGTAGATGGGTTGACAGAGAGAAAGAAAGAAAAAAAGGAAAGAGAGAAGAGAGAGAGGAGGGGTGGGGTTGTCTGATTAAAAAGGAAGTTCTGCCAAGGAAAATACAGCTTCTCATTATGGTGAAGCCATGGATAGTATACTAGTACAATGAATAGCCCTGGTAAAACCACAGAGGTTTTTTTTTAAAGATTGAGATGACACTTGTTTTCACACTGTGTTCATACTATGTTTATGCTTTATATCTTCACACTGTTTGCACAGTATTCACACTCCATCCACATTATTTTCACTATGTTTTACACTGTGGTGTACACTGCATTCTTTCAAGAATGAAAGAGTTTGTTTTCTCACTTTTGTTTTGTTTTTGTGATGAACAAAAAAAAAATGATAGAAGGAGCTTTTGATTGACTCATTCAAAAATAACATCTGTCATTGTGAAATAGCATTCTTTTGGCATCCAGTCAAAGTAAACACACATGTAGGTTCAGCTACAAAGAGTGTTTTACCTTGGTGAACACATCATATATATTCACATATCGATACTATACATACCATATTTAAAGGTATAGACCAGTTCTGGGTATGCGATTGAATTGTGAAAGAAACGTGGTGGAATCAATCAGAAAAGGTTGATCATCTAGCATATAAGTATTAGTGTGTACTGGAAGGTTCTGGAATCATCAAAATGATAAGAAATTTGGACCAGTCTTGGTAAAGTTTCAAGCACTGTACACAGAAAGATGTATATGGGACTACGCGATATCTATCCAGGCCGGATAGATATGATAATTTACGGAGTATATCAATGTGAGGCAGTTTCCCCGGCAAAATTTGTATCATCACGTATTAGTAAAAACATATTCTTTCACATGATTGGTAATAAAAGCTTCCATTTACTTTTTTGAGAGGGGGGCGTTTCCAAAACATACCTTTAACCCTGAAAGTATACACTGAAGGAGGTCTCGGTATTCATTTGACTTTTGCCAATTCACATTGAAGAGCCCTTAATCGTCCCTATCATCTGTACAAAATAAATACCTTGAAGACCAATGTTACAAAGAAGTTTTGCCTCCTTGCATTTAAGTATCTCTCTGCACTTGGGGTATTGAAAACAGTACAATGGTGAATGGGAGGGGTGGGGGGGCATGCAGGGAGCACATTGCCCCCTAGTCGAACTCTGTCTGTTTCTTATAATTGTTAATCCCCCCTCCCCCTCAAAAAATATTAATAATAATAAAATTAATAATATTAAAAAAAAAAATATATATATATATATATATAAATTAATTAATTAATACAAATAAAAAATATAAAAAATTAATCAATCAATCAGTCAGTCAATCAATCAATCAAAATTAAAATATAGAAAATAAGAGAGAAAGATGAGAAATTTTTTGTTGTTGTCCAGGGTATTAAAAACTACAGGTAGACTTGTCAAAATAATTCTGAATCCCCAGAATAAGTATCCCTCTTTGGTGGCTTGTAAAAATAGAAAAAATCCTCATATGGCTCAAAATATAACTGCATACGGTAGCATAGAGACAGCTTTCTTTTATTTGGAAAATTCATGTAAACATTCCCCTTTTTCATGTTTGGTTGCGAATGACATAATGTATTGCTATTCGCACTTGATCACTATTGACAAATGCAATATTTCTTGGCAACGTTATGTGTCTGTCTATGAAACTTAAAATGTTTCAGAGCATTCCATTACATGTGTTTCTCTTTGCAAGAACGGACAATTTGAAATGTTGACATTTGCTATTCTCCAAAAGTCTGCATTCAATCAGCATTAATGTTGACATTTGTGATTGATTGATTGATTGATCAAGTAATTCAATGTCAAGAAAATTTAAAGAATGAGTGTAAGACAGTAATTTCACCGGCATGCTCATGCAAATTTCTTGCTAATTTAAATACGAGCATATTACTAACAATATAAAAAGGTAGAATCATTTGAAGTAACAAAATTTTTAAATGACTTCTTGTACTGATATTCCAAAACGATTTATTGTATTCTGAAATGACTCCTTGTTCGATGAAAACGTGTTCTTCTATAAAACAAGATTGAGCACATGATTCATCACAGCGTATAATCACAAATGTTTGCATGAATGCAAACTTGGCAAAAATGAGCTTTTACAAAGAATTCATCAAACCACATGAGCTTAATCATCCATGGCAGCAATACTGCTGAGGAAAAATAGATTTTCCTAACTCAGACGTTTTTATTTCCCAGTTTGGCTCCCAAAAGTGAATATACATGTAGTAGCATTAATGTGTATCTCTGCAGGAATACAGGAAATATAATTTATTTTCTTGTGATCTTTGACTTTTACAGGTTGGAGAAGTTGGTGAGCTTTCAGAAATCTTGTAAGTAAATAAAAGAGTAATGTAATTTCGGTCTGATGATAACTCTCAATTTTTTCCTGACTCCCTCCTCCCCTTTCTCCACAGCTCCATGTCCCTTCCATTTCTTATTTTCAACCAACCTGTATGTTTTGTTTTTTGAGGTTATTCACTGGACATGAATAAAGAAGAGTTCAAGAAAATCTAGACACCTGAAAGTCATTTAGTCCAATTTCAACTTGTTTTAGCTTGTAGTGAATTGAAAAATTAAATTTTATTACCGGTAAGTAAATGTTACAAAAAATTTCAACTTGATTTTAGCCTGTAGTGAATTGAAAAATGAAAGTTTTATTAATGACAAGAAAATGTTGAAATAGATCGACCCATAGGATTTGTGTGCGCTGGAAACTGTAAAATGTATTATAGCTCAGAATTTCTCCATTTTCAAAGTTCTAGACAAGAAACTAGAATTCTATTTTCTTTGGCCGTATCAAACCTTTGTTGATGCAGTTGTTACAAGTCTGATTGATCTGTTGTATTGCCATTTGAACAGAACTACTGTATGTGAATGTCTGAAACTCTATTTGCATTTCAGTATGTAAGCAAACCAGATAGATCCTTCCCGCCTATTTCATGTTGTTTTTTATGTCTGTCTGTCTGTCTCTTTCATTCTCGCTCTTTCTCTCTTCCTTTATTTCTCTTCCTGTATTTCTGTCTATCCTCTTATCTCTCTCTCGTTTGTCTATGGCTCTTTATTTATCTGCTTCTCTATATTATCTTTCCTTTTCTCTCTGTCCCTTTCTTTCTTGCTCTCTCTCTCTCTCTGTCTCTCTCTCCCTCTATATCTCCATCTTCCTCTCTCTCTCTCTCTCTCTCTCCCTCTATATCTCCATCTTTCTCTCTTTCTCTACTCTTCATTCTCTCTCTCTCTGTCACATCTCTTTCTCTCTATCTCTTTTTCTATCTATTTATTTCTTGCATTTTCTTTCTCCTCTCCTTTTCTCCATCTCTCCATGTTTCACTCCTCAATTTCCTTCTCTGTATGTATTTATTTCTTCTTATTCCTTTTCTATGTTCATTAATTTTCTCTGTTTATATCTTTTCTCTCCCTCTCTCTCTTCCCTTCTCTCATCATGTCCATTTATCCTCTCTTTGCAACCCAGACCCGTGATTCTTTCAATGTATCCATCTTGTCTTTCACAAGAAGACTCTGTCTCTCCACAAAGATAATACCCAAGTTAAAAACTGGAAGTTAATTTACAAAGCATGACTAAATCAAATACGACCCCATTTTAGAGACCTGGCGGCGTGTCAATAATGAACCCATGTTCAAATACATCTTGGCATTCCTGCTGAATCTGCCCTTTGCCCCCCTCAATTTCTTCCATTTATTTTATGCCAATATACTCCTTTGAAGTTCTAACCCAGTATCTCTCGTTAGGCATTCTTCGGCAGTCCCACCCCCTTTTCACACTACTCAAGTACATGGTATGTCTACACAAAAACTGTATACATCTAGTTATAAGATGAGTAATTAATTTTTTTCTGGTCTGAATGTTGTATAAAGAAACGTAAAACAAAACGCTGTTTGAGCATTTTATCAAACCAAAAAGTCAATAAAAAGAGCAGATCTCTCTCTAGTCTGAATGTCATATCATATCAAAACTGTATAACTAAGCAGGGCTAATGGCGTGCACTGATATTTGGCCAGCTGTCCAACACTTGTAATAAGTTCATTTTTATTAGAGCAGAAAAATAATCTCAAACAGAATGGCAAAAGTTTGAAATAAATCAGGCCAATAATAAGAAAGTTATAAACGTTTGAAATACAGGATCACTAAATCTATACGAATCTCAAATTAGCAGTTTGGTCAGTGGATTGTGACCTAGTGCTAGGGGATAGCTTTCCTGTTTGTACCAAAGTATCATTAATTTCTGTTTTTCTCCTAAGCGTCTTTTCCCTCGGGGCACTAGTCAAAATGTATTATGGATAGCATATTATTATAGGTTCTCTAAGGAGAAAAGAACCTCTTTCGTCATGAACACATTTTTGAAAAATTGAAATTTTAATCATTGTGTGTTGGAACAAATGGGAAAATTGTCTACCACTACATCATAGAGATATAAGAGCCATTTTGAAGAACTTATACATATAGTGATTACAACTTTTTTAAAAATCATAACTTTCCATTTTTTGTTCGATTTCAATCAAATTTCACCAGTTTGCTTCTCTGATATTTCTGCTTTCATCTAGAGTAATTTGCTATCAAGGTAGGATTTCCCTTTAAAACTAATTTCTGTTGTTATTCAGTGTGTACGCCCCCTTTACGATGATTCTTTTCACAGCGTTTCTTTACATGAGTTACGTATACATTTTTTTTTGTCTGAATAGGCCCTAACACTCTGCTCTCAATCAACATTCTCTGTTTGTCGAAGTGATAACCTCCCTTGGCAGTATATTTCCCCTCTGTTTACATATAATATCCAAAGTTTGACTTCTCTACCAGTTTTACTCAATTGTTTATTTAGAACTATCTCATTCTTTTCATGGTTCTATCTTTGTCTTTCATTACACAGTCAATGGAAAGGAGAAGTAAAGTCCGGAATTCCAGGTGAGCTTATACGCCCTCCCCCCCCCCCCCCCACGCTAATTTAAAGTGTAGTGGTCCAAAGGTAGAGTGGTGTTCTGGGAAGGGTGGTATTTTTGGCGGGTTCCTTTTTTCATCACGTTTCCAGACTTTACAAAATTGAATACGTGTATGATCATATGAAAGATATTAACAACTATCAGTCTGTCACGGGAGAATATTTTGAACTTTTAATTAGTTTGATGTGTATAATTATAAAGAACTAGGCTTTTGAGTAATTGAGTTGATAAATTATTGTTTTCTTTTCTATTTTCTATGATCCCAGGCTTCCAAACCCTTAGAGACTTTGGCCCAAATTCACAAAGGAGGTTTACATTTAACCCATGGTTTAAACCTTCATTTACATAATCCATGGTTTAGAAATTAGCGCAAAATAAGCGTACCTTGCCTTGCGCGTGTCTAATATTGGACCTCTTTGACTGTGTTGCGCTTATTTTGCGCTAATTTTAAACGGTTGGTTATGTAAATGAAGGTTTAAACCATGGGTTAAATGTAAACCTCCTTTGTGAATTCGGGCCTTTAGGTCTATTCACAATCTTTATATTCTATTTGTTGACCCTTATCTCAAAGAGTATTATGTTAATTGTTTCTCGTTCAGATTGATAATGGCTGTTAAGTGGCTAAAATGGCCATACTGGTATCTTCACAACTAGATGCATGTTGATGTTCAAGGTGCTTTGTGATAAATTATTTTTTCACCTCTTAGGGTTTATTTTGTCTCTGTAGCCAGAATTCAGATTCCACACTTTTAGCTATAATTTCCAGGTCTATTACTTTCTCTCTTTCTTTAGCTGGTCATTTGTAACACCAGCTGCAATCTCAATAGTATTAAATCCAGCGAGATATACAATTATGAAATGCCCCTTTTCTTGTCCCTTTTGAATGTACATGTATATTTGTTTGTATGTTTTTGTGTATTTCAATGTACATGTTTTATCTTGTACACCGATCCTTATAGCATGATCAGTGTTCATACACAGAATGAATTAAATAATAAATCATCTTGTTATCATGTATAAGTGAAACTAGGGAACTGGGGGAACTTTTCAACCCAAAATCCTTCTGCTTTTTTTTTGGTTCCCCTTTTTTTCCTTATATGTTACTATACATGAATTGTATTTGTAATTGTATTTGATGTAAATTTGTTAATGATTTGGAAAGATAAAACAATAGAATTGAATTGAAGTACAAACAGTATTGAAAGTCCCTTTAAGAATCCATCATTCCCCATAATAGGAATAATATTTGACATGAGCCATGTAAGTTCAGATTAGCTTAACAGCATGGGGGTCTGTCTGCCTGGGGTAACATGATGTAATCCAAACCTCCCTTTCTGAACTGGGGTTCATTCTCACCAAGGAAGTCAAGGGCTCATTCACACAGGAGGAAAATTATTTGAAAATGATATAAAGACACAAGAAGTATTGCATAGCAGAAGGGGCATACGCATGGAATAAATTGTTGTCTGCAGACCGCTGTCGAGAGCGAGAAGGTCATTAACTCTTGAATTGGGTTTAAGTATTTGAAGTAATAATCCTCTAGCTCTGAACGATTGTTGTTGAAGAAACAGTGATTAAAAGCATGTTCATGATTAATAACAACAAGGTTTGGGGAGATCAGTTCGCACTATTTTTAGTGTTCGTTTACATCGTGGGCTGATGGTGTCTATATCATGATAATCCCCTCCAAGTTTGTAGAGCATTTTATTCAATATGATATTATGACTGGCAATGAACCCCGATTCTTTATCATGTTTTGGGGGTAGAAACGATGCTGAAACTCCTGTTTTGCTGTACAATATTATTTTACGCAACTTTTCAAGGGGGAAAAGGGATTTCTTATCATTCACTATTATACTTGTGCTAGTGTGAATGGACAAAGAGTTTGTTCTCACCAAGGGAGTTTAAAGCTCTCTGATTCTCACCAACTAGTCATTCGAGAAGCCTTTCAGTAATTGGGAGCTGAAAACAGTCCAATCGGGAGATTCAAAAACTCCCCTGAAACTTCCAGAAACTGTTTGGTCTCTTGTCATGGATAGGATACAGACGTAGAAAAGCTCCGGAAAATTCAACCATATTCCGGTGATGATGTGTGTACCTTGGCTAGGAGGTGTTTGTGTTTTTGTTTATTACCAAGTATAATGGAATAATACGATGCCATTGAAAAGTAGCATTTTCCTTGACATATGGTAGACTAAAATCCTTGATGTAGTCCAGAAAATTTGTGACAAGTTACCTTTGAATTGCCCTCATGGTTATGATAACATTATTAAAAAATTCCTCCTAACTTCATGGAGAAGATACATATATATTTTGGGATGGAGCACAGGCCTAGGGGCAATTATTGGTCCCCCCCCCCCCCCACAGTGTAAGCCCTGTATTGCTTGAAGGCATCGTTTAACAATGTTAAATCTGAGATGCATGGCCCTACATGTTATCAGGGTCTGTGATATGATGTAATATTGAAGCCCTAAAACAATCACGCTTCAAAATGATCAAGAAGTGCCTCAAAAAAGTAAAAATCTTTGAGTGACTGGTTTTACCATACTCATTTTCCCCAATAGACTGTAGTGTTGTGAAAACCATTAGGCAAATGCAAAATTTGGTTTCGATTTGCAATCATAAATTTCTTGATAATCAGACAGGCGATCGGCTTGTAAAAGTCATGGGGTTCCTGACTGACCTAAAGATTTATAAATATCATTGCAGCATGAGCTAAAATCCAGGATTTTGTTTCAGAATCTGAGGCAATGTTACTGAGTCACTGTAAGAGTGTCAAGATTAAGTAATTCAAAAAGCATTTTCCATTGACATATCCACTCTGCCACGAAACTTTAAAAAAAAAATCAATTCCAGATTTCTTTTTAAACACCTCCTGCATTTCGTATAGGTAAATAATTTGTAAACAAAAGTTGGAAACCCACTATTTTGATACAACAATATGTATTGCTCAGTGAATAGAGTAGTATCAATATTGATATGGGTGATCTATTGTGATAGTATGGTTTGTGTGGACTCCGACAGTAAATTTTACTGGTAATTAAAATAATAAAATAATAAAACTTAATCATATAACCCCCTTAAAAAATTGTAAAAGTAACCCCCACCTCCACCCCCACCAAAAAAAAAAAAAAAAAAAAAAAATCCAGGTGTGTGAACCAAAGTGAATAAAAGAGAAAATCAAACTAAATGCATTGCAGATGAATGTCATTTTTATTAATAATGAGTTTGTATGAATTATAGCTATTATTTGATGGGATATAAAACATAGGTAACCATAATCCACCTCTCCTTTGGAATAAAAGAATTAAAAAGTGTACCCCCCCCCCCCCTGAAAAAAATTAGTAATAATGAAATAAATAAAAGTTTAGGATAATTTGTATTCCTAGATTTAGGAATTGAGGCATGAGCAATATTGAAGAAAACAAACATTCCTAATGAACAACTTGTATTTATGTAATGACTAGAGTTTGTATCAATATTGATATTTAAAGTAGGCCTATTGAATGATCTGGATGACAACAGCTTATCCATCAATTGTTTACTGGTAAATAAACACACCTAACCATAACCTTGGGTGGTTTTTGCTGAAAAATATTTAGTTAGTCATGTCTGAATGGAAATCTAGTTTCCCTCAATGAATGTATTGGTAGTAAACAATTTGTAAATGGCTAAATGCACTATGTAGTATGTATACAATGGAATCAACTCTTCTGACTACTCTACGTAGTACCAGGAAGATGGTAGTACAGTACCATAGTATTAATACACAGCTCCAGATAGGCAGCTGTCATTGCTCAATTTAAACAGCATTAGGGGGAAATACAAATGAAATTAATCATCTAAATTAGAAAAACATTTCTTTTTTCCCTGTTATTAGTATTGTATTGAATTTTTCTTCTTCTATGTATCAGGTTTTAAGAGTGGATGATCATGTATTTTTTTAAACTGTTTGTCTATTAATGCAAACCCTTGGTAACAAATTTGTGAAATAATGATATTTTGTAGTCATGAACATTCTCAAACCACTAGAAGCTATTCATTACATTGATATTTAGAAAATGAATTAGTGCACCATATTTAGAACAAGATTATGGACTGCATTCTACTCAAATTATAAAATGAATTGTGAGCATAGAAAATATTTAGATGACAACTCTCTGTAAGTATTGTGTAGTATTATAGTGGCTAAATATTGTTCATAATAACATATATCCACCTAATTGATGGCTACAGCCCAAGAACTGACAGCCCAGCTATCTGAGAGTTTGTGAGACAGATAGCCCTCCAGACTGTCTTTCGGGTCATCTTACAACTTTTGTGAGGGCTCGCTGTTGCACTCTTGGGCTGTTGTCCTCTTGTTGATGCTCCTTTATGCAATTAGTGGTCTTCTTATCCTTACTGCTTTTTAGTGATTTCCAATGGATGACTGTTAGTTTTTTTTTTTTAGTTTCTTTTTATATTAAGCAAATATTAATCGACTACTAGGGTAATGGTGCAAACTTTCATCGCCGAGGTGATTTCGAGGCTACTATCATCCCGAGCCGCAAGGCGAGGGATGATGGTAGCCCCGAGATTACCGAGGCGATGATAATTTGTATTCATCGCCCGAGTAAAGGAGGTTAATATTTGTTTTATATCCCACATCGGCAATAAGGTCTATTTAAACTGAATTTTACATAATAATAAGAACTGATTCTGCAGACAGTTTAGCTTCAGCTAGATTTTACAAAGCGCAATTTATGTAATACAGTCAATGCGCGCTCATTTGACATTGACATTGACTTTGACCTTTCGTGTAACCTACATTGCTATGCGTATTCAATGGACAAGGGTAGGCAAGTTGGGTAGCAGCAAAAACTTACTTTACAAAAGTACAATCTCAGGTAGATAGTACTTATCTATATTTTATTATGTGACCTCGTTTAGACCAATCAGATTGCAAGATTCTTAGTATGCGGGATATAAATATATTTTTTTATAATTAATTAATTTTATTATTATTTATTTTATTTATTTATTTTTTATTTTTT
>JARBES010000124.1:15838019-15848918 GCA_030265145.1 Strongylocentrotus pallidus
ACACCCGGCTCCAGGTGGACCTCCGGGAGGCGGAGATTGAGAGCTTGGACAAGGTGCTGCTGAGGAAGGACGAGCAGATAGATAGACTCCACCAAGGAAGAAAGAGAGTGAGGAAATGATTTGTGTCGTGCATGGTTGGGCCTTAGATAACTGAGCTGTGTGGTGTGCAAGCTGGGGTGAGGGAGGGGAAGTGGGAAGGTGGAGTTGAAGGGGGAGGGGGAAGGGATGGGGGACAGGGGTGTGTTGAAAATAAAAGAAATATTGCTGTTCATTTTTTTTTTTACCTCGGTAAGCGCTATATGATACCGTTGTGTACATGGCAGAACAGAAGGGATGGAAAGACAATATATGTTATGCAAATTGTGAATTAGAAATTTTGTATAAAGTTTCAAACTTTCTCTGACTACATCTGAACTACACATTTTAGTCAGAACTGTGTCTACCTGTAACACGAAGATTGAACATTCAGGTCTTTAAATTGTAGGTTGATTTCAATACAAAACAAATAATTGAAAAGAAAACAAGAATTTGACCAAACTTTCTGTTTGCAACCTTCTGCCTAGTAGTACATCAAACATACATGAATATCTGCATGCTTGAATACCAGTTAGAAATAGAATGCAATTATTTATTGAACAGATCATTTTGCCCTGCTGGCTGCTATAAGTGTGTTTACATGTACATGTAGATGAGTTTTTGTGCAAATGTAAATTTTTGTGAGCCCTGTGCATGAAAATTGAATGGAAAGGCATATACTGTAGTACTTTCTATATGCTAGTGGACTATTTTGTGCTCGTGCTAATTTTAGTTGATGTGTAGTCTGTTCCAAAAAAATCAAGTGTCTATAAAAACACTGCCTATTAATATGCTTAAATAACATTTCTTGTGCCTAATTAAATGCAAATTAGTGCAATATAAACATGATGTATTATGCATTATTTATGCTGCTTTTTGTGCTAACCAATATGCAGGTATTATCTATTGTATATTCCGTAGTCTGTATTACAGTAGATGTGTTTCTTTAATGTATCCGTTCCGTACCAAAAAACTTTGACCAAACTGTGTCTGATCTGAAGGACATTATTCTGTGTAGAGAGGCTTGATAATTTTCTTTTCGGTATGCGATGCAGTCTGTAGATAGAATCAAGAATAAGGATTAGTTTTTCATTTATGACAATCATAAAAAAGGTAAGAACATGAATGGCATTGTTACAAATAAGTCAAATTAGCCCGCTGAGAAGTCCATGGTTAAAGCAATCCCATTGTATTTAGTTGGCACTGTATTACTTTTGAAGTATTATAGCCTGGTTCTCATAAATGCTCTGCCTTTATTTTTTAAAAATATTTGTGTGAGTGTGCCATTCAACACTCTATCGTTCCCCCCTTTTTACTTTTATTTGCCTGAAACTCTCTCATTCATTTCCCGGAAAGTCTCCATTTCCCCCTTTTTTTAATTCTTCTCTTTGTTTCTCTTTCCCACTTCCTTCCTTCTCATTCTACATGGTATGTAGTAGATCTTCTTCTCCGTCTCTATCCTTACTTCCCTTATCCCTCTCTACATGCATCCACTTCTTCTTCTCTCTCTCTCTCTCTCTCTCTCTCTTTCTCTCTTTCTTCTTTATTTTCTGTCTCTCTTGGTCTTTTACTCTCTGTCTCTCTTTGTTGCCAGGAAAGACATTGCATGTAATAGATCTCCCTCTCCCTCTCTATCCTTACTTCCCTTATCCCTCTCTCTCTCTCTCTTTCTTCTTTATTTTCTGTCTGTCTTGTTCTTTTACTCTCTGTCTCTCTTTCTATGTTGCCAATCCCTCCTCATGCACTCTCTTTAAAAAAAAAACTCATACTCTTTTCATTTTCTCTCTTTCTCTACTTGCATATCTTCTCTTTCACTTGAACCCTCCCTCCTCCTCTCTTTCACTCTCCTCTCTTCTCCATTATGCTGTCTTTCAAAGGAAATCATGAGGCAGTATTTGTTCTCTCTCTTGCTCCCCTTTCTCTCTCTTTCTCTCTCTCTCTCTCTCTCTTACTCTCTTACTCTCCCCCTCTCTCTACCCCCCCCCTGCCATGCTCTCTCTGTTCCTGTCATTATATCAAGAGCTCTTGTAGCGCAGTAGAATATATACTTAATGTTGGATAATGTAAATTGTTGTTATTATTATTATTATTAACTGTCTCTGGTTCTGTCCCACACTGTAACTCTTGATTTTCCCCCATTTCCAACCTTTCTTCTCATCTCTCTCTCTCTCCCTCTCTCTTTCTCTCATTCTCTAGGGGATCAATTGCATGTATACAGTGTACAGCTTACTTCTACATGTAACAAAATATCAGACTGTATTCCTTCAGTTTACAAAAAAAACACCATGTTCACATTGCCTTTTTGCTCTTTCGGACCTCTATGCTGTTTAAACATGAATGACACTGACAAATTAGGTGCCACCTTGATATGTGACTATCTTATTAGAGCTCTAATTGAAGCCGTCATGAGAAGTCATGTTCGTCTGATATATTTATATTCGCCTGATATATTTATATATTCAAGGTCGAACCTACACTGACAGTAGGGAAGTACCACTCTATGGCAAAAACATATTTGTGGGTATGTGAATTTTGAGTAATTTAATAAAATCTTGACTCATGCGCTCAACTGCAAGTCCATGTACAACGTTAAAAACAAAGAATAATGAAAATGAATAAAAAATATTTTTGAATACATACATTGCAAGTACATGTACACTTAAAAACAAAGAACAATGAAAATGAATTAAAAAAATTGTGATACATATACTTCTGCACTTTTTCTTACACTGGCAATTGAAGGAGGCAGATTATCCATAAGAAGAAGAAGAAGAAGAGAGAGAGAGAGACATACATGTACATGTATATCTAACAAGTTTAGATTATGAGAGAGTCTAGATTGGGTTCACAGTTAATTTTTTATAAACTAGGGTATTACATAACAAATTTAAGCTCAGATAAAATTGAATACAAAAAAGTAGTTAAGAAATTATGAATCAAACACATATGTAGACTTCTGAAGATGTTTGTTGCATTTAATGTATCTAGAGTAATTGTTTTGTTGCTATATTGTAATTTGTAATATGGATGTTACTGATCTATTACAAATAACAACTTGGATAATTATTACATTTGTTGTCAATGTCCTCGAAGTTTAACATGTATGGCTTAAAGGACAAAAGGAAGGGCTCATACCTTATGTGGCATTAACACTAACTAATTGCATTGTATATTGCTGCAAAAGCTTCTTGTATACCCTAACTATGCTGTTAAGTATGCTGTCTTGTATTTGTTATGGTTTGTTGTTTTAATGTGCCAAGTTTTCTTCTTGATAACTATCAGTGTTATTAGTATTGTGCACAGTATGTGTATGACCTTCCTCAAATATGGCATCTGCCAATTTGGGGTTTGCCAATTTAAACCTCAAATTGCTTGATTTTCACCCCTTCCAACCTCCCCTCCTCCTCCTCCTCCCCTTCCTCTCCCTTCCTCCCCTTCCTCTCACCCCTTCCTCCCCCTCTCCTCTCCATTCCCCCCTCTCCTCCCCATTCCCTTAGTGTTGTTTATTTCTCAAAATCTTGGACAATACAAAAAATGATCCCCAGCCCAAAGTGAGAATTTTTTGAAATTTCAATATGATTCTAACATTTAAACCTTTTCATTAGACTTTCATGTTACTTTTGTGTCCAGTTAAATATACTGCCCTCTGTTGTTCAAGTTAGATGATGATTGTAGCACTTTGAAAGCAAAACAATGTTTCTCCCTCTGGTATTACAGATGGAAGACTGTGTGATACAGATTGAAGAGGAAGAGAGAGCTAGGAGGATGGAGACTGGAAGAGACGGAACAAGGACCCAAACAAACATGGACGCCAATACAGGGTAAGAACAAATACAAAAAAACAAAACAAATAGACTTACCGGTAATAAAATAATAAAAGTGTGTCTATTCCAATATACATATACAGTAAAACACTACATTGAATGAGGTAAAGTAGCATGCCGAATAGGTTATGAAAGATTGGACAAGTAATATCTCCTTGTTGAAGTGATACAAGTAGCTTGTATAATTTTTTTTAATAGAAGTTTGTTTCACCTTTTGATTAAAGGGAAATTTCTCATCATAATGATAGGCATATGTATACATATTTTTCCACACAGTTTAAGAGTATGACATTATGCAGTGGATTTACAATAAGAACATATAGTGAAAATGGTTTGATTAGTACCTTTCCCTTGATGACAGTTGATAAATATGCTCACAAAGAAATATAATATATAATAATAATAATTTGTGTATATTTATTTGATTTCCCTAGAGGATTTGAATGCTGTAAAGAAACTAAAGATCAAGCTACAGTGTACATTTTCAAGATACATTACATGTATTAAAATGATGTGATACCTCAATGCTCAATGCTTTGTAGACTATTGATTATGTTGATTTCTTCTATGTTTAATTACCATATTAGGAGCCATGATCCCTCATCCGAGATGCAGAGCATAGATGTAGATGGTCATCATTACAGGGATGAGCTGGGAGGTGGCAATGGATGGCAGGTAAGGTGTTAATCCTCATTACCGAGTCCCTCAGAGAGGACCTAAGGCTGTAAGTCCCTTGGTTGTTTTCTTAGCTGTAAATGTACGTCCTGTGAAAGGGGGAGTTTGTAATGACCTTTGCAAGTCAAGGACCTATAAATATTGCATTATTCGTATAAGAGTAGGGGAAACCCTTGTGTAGTGGTCCACCTGCACAAATCCTCAATCAGTTATACCAGGAAAAGAGACACAGTGATTCCTGTTAATTAACAATTACAATTTTGTACAAATTGATTAGCAATAATAACAAGAACAAGAACAACAACAACAATAACAAACCAAATGACCGACCGACCGACGGATAATATGCACTATAGCAAGGGGATAAATATACATGTAGGCATACACTGTATGTATCTGTATCTGTAGATTTAGAGTGGAATAATTTGTAAACTGTCCACTGTCTTACCATAAGCCAGTGGATTTCAAATGACCTGTATATTTTGAAGTTTTATTTATAGACAATGGAACAAAATTGTATTGTTTTATCAAAATATGCATGGCATGAAACATATTAATTTAGTATCTTTCTCTTTCCTTTTTCTCTCTCCCTCTCTTTCTCTCATTCTCTTCCTCTATCTGTTCCCTCAATCTTTTCCTCCTAATTTCTCTCTCTCTCTTTATCTATCTCCTACCACCTCTCTCTCACCATTCATCTCCCTTCTCTTTCACTTACTCTATCATTCTCTCAATTTCTATTTCTCTCAATTTCTATCCCTCCCTTTCTTCCCATCTCTCTCTCTCTCTCTCTCTCTCTCTATTTCGCTCTCTCTCTCTCTCTCTCTATATATATATATATATCTCTCTCTCTCTCTCTCTAAACAGACGGGGCCTGAGGTGACGATGGATGGGCGTGGCAGACAAGTGATGAGCATTCCGCCTTCAACCGATGAACTCTCGGCCAGCTTCTCGTCACGCAGTCAGTCTGCTCCCGAGTTTGGACGCAAGAATATGTTCCCCTTCTGGAGCTGATCTACCGCCCCCTATCGCTAGACGCAAGAAGATGACGTCGTGTATCCTGCCATTTTCGTGGATCATGCATGCTTAATAGAGTACAAGTAAATTGTACAACCAGTGATATTCAAATTCAATATATTTTTCTCTCTCTCTCTCTCACAGAAAGTGTTTGTCATCATGCTTTAATTTTAAGCGTGACAATTTTTTGGTAATTATGATTTGTCTTGGAGCTGTGTATTGTATGAGTAGAATAAGTATTAATTCAGGTAGCAAACACAAATGTGCTTTAGCCTTATAACACACATTCCAATTTTTTCCATTTTTTCTTCTTCAATGTGTGGCATTTCATTTAAAGTCTTGAAATCTAAGTGCATTTTGGAAATGAACCTCACTATAAATTCAGTGTGTGATGATCGCAGATGGTCCTATGCTGTTTGTGTGAAATTAAGATTTAAAAAAAAAATGGTGGATGATTTCAAAGTTTTTCTTGCCAAAGCGTACATCTCGAGTCCATTCTCACTCTCCATCAAACTGCCCTTTCTGCTTACTAAGTGCAAGACAGTTGACTCTGTTTGGTGCAAAGGAATAAACTTACTTATATCGACATTGAAATCAGAGCTTTACATAATCTACATATCGATGGGTCAGTGACACAAAGACGTAACTCCATTTTGGCCATTTTAAGAAAAAGTGGATTATGTGTCACTGAGCACTTGAGCCTTAAGGAGTGAAGTCTATGTTTCACTAGCCATTGACTTTGATGGGGTGTTGGGTGGAGTTAAGTCTTCATGTTTCCTGGAAAGCCCACATTTTTTTGAACATTTTGATATCAAATACTCATTTTGGCAAAATATGGAGGTACGTCTTTGTGTCACTGAACCCTCGATATCAAAGGAGATTGCACTATAGACAAGTAAAGTGGGTGAAGTTTGATTTGCATGTGCCTTTTTCATTTCACCTTTATGTTTTTTGAGACATTTTGTTGACGCATTCCATGCATCCATCCACTCCTGAATGCCTTATTCATCAAAAGGCACCTTTATATAACGATTCCATCCAACTGCTTCTCAGTTATTCCGCTGTAATTTGACAAGGCATTTAACTTGGACCAAACTTTGGCCTACCAGTACAATGTTTTATTTCAAGTTCTCAAATTAATTGCTTTGCCTTAAAAAGTTAATGCTGGAGAAAATGATTTGGTTTATAAAACAATGCCTGAAGTAGAAAAACAAAAATGATATAGATGAATATAAAAGTGAAAAGCAAATATTTGTCAAATTTTCTTCCTGAGGAAATCGCACCTTTGGTAAAAAAACAAAAAATAGAGCTCCCTTGAAAGATTAATTCTATTTTTTGGGGAACTACTAGTAACTAGGAGTAACATTTTAGTAACATTACCCAATATGATTTTTGTTTTCTGCATTAAAGGAAGACATAATTAATAGAAAAAGAGGAAAAGATTAATAGCTTGCTGAATCTACAAATTCCAGATGTTTCTAGAATACAAGTAATTGCTCTTAATAGATAATTCAGTTCATCAATACATGTAAGTGGAATAACATAGATTTGTAACCAATATTAAGGTGATTCAATTTTAGGTACATTAAAACACACCAAACCTGCTGCTTTAATCCTAGAACAAATAATCACATAAATTAAGTAAGAATGAAATGATTCATTGAAGTATGAAATATTTATTGATAGAACAGAACTTGCCAAGGTCATCTGAAATAGTGACATACCAATACTAGTAGAAACATTCCACAATCAAATAGTACTGAATATAAGTGTGTAGATCTATAGAAAAAATACTGGAATATACAAGGATTATGATTCCAGTTCATTCCAAATTGTAAATAAACATAAATGGATTCAAATCTAGCACTGATGTTTAGTGTTGAAGTATGAAAGAAAAATTGTGCAAAATGTGAAATAGACATGCCTTACCAGGATAAGTATCCTAAAAAAAAAAAAAAAAAATGAAAAGTAATTTTGTAGACTTGCACTTGTGTCTTTCAATCATTAATTGATATTTCTTTGTGATTTCAGAAAATAGAAAATATAAAATGTTGGCAAGATATGTATTCTCACTTAAATTGGTAGTACAAATTTTTATCCTTCAAGCCTTTCTTGCGCGAAGACAAAAAATATAATGATAAATGAATAAAAAATGAAAACAAACAACAAAAAAAGGAAGAAAAACCTAAAAAGAATAAAAATATATGTTTGTGAAAGTGTGTAAGTCATGGAATAATGTTTGTGATATTTTTGAATGGTATATGTGTAGTGCCTAAGAGTAAATTTATAATGAGTAACATAAACTATTTTCAAGCAATGATAAGCAAATCTTTTGTTTGTTATGGGTTATAGGATTGAGAATCATGGTTTTAGATGTTTATTTTTTGAATGTCTTTGAAAATTTAAAATTAGTTTAGTTGAATATTCAAACATGTTCACATGAAGGATATACTGAAGAATATTGTGCACAGTAAAGTGTGCTGCTAAGCCATTGCCATTGACTGTTTACAGCCAAGTGTTCTTTGAAGTTGGGCATATGAAAGTCAAAGGTATTTTGTCCCATACTTACATGTTACCATCCACTCCCAAAACTTAAAGCGATACTGAACTGATGATGGGATGATGACTGCATTGTTTCGCAAACCCTATAAACCAAATATCAATGAGCCAGTTAGGAGATACTGTTTATTGGATCAACAACCTTTCTGCACCCAAAAATCATATCATATATATGTATATCAGGTATAAAACCATTCAGAACTGGAAGGAGATAACCTTCAAAATCTGTTTTCACATCATTAAAGTACAACACAAGGTGTATACAAGTAAATATGAAAATCAAACTGAAAGACAGTTTGTTTAACTCCTCCAAAAGTGAGAAAAAACAAAGAAAACTAGTTTGCAAACAAACTACAACAGGAAACAAAAACCCCAAAAATGAAGAAAATTAAATGTTTTGCAAAACTAACTATTTCAGAGACATTTACGGTTTCTCACAAATAATGACATTGACACTGAAAAATTAAGGCTTGTACATGTAGATTTGGTGTGCAAATTATTAAACCGAACCATTTCAAATATTTCTTGTTGCTTAATTCAGCTTGAAGATGGATGTCAGTTGTGTGGGATTTGTAGTTTTCTGTCTTTTTAAGTATTTGCCAGTGATAATGTGATGTGATAGAGTAGTAGTGTAGTTTAATGAAGCACATGTATTTAAATGTTCTCATGTTTTGCAGCTAAGTGCTGATTATATGGTCAGTAATATATGATCATCATGACTGAAATATGTGTTGGAAATGTGCCGTGTGTGTAACGTTAACAGCAGCTAGCAGCGAAGGATATATTTATGAAAACAAAGATGATTATATGTGATTCAAATATGATTTGAAGAAAGATCTAAAGCTTTATTTTCCATCCCCAGTAATGTATACATGGCAGTTTGTACTCGTGCAATATAAACGTCCATTGAAGTTTTACATGAGACGGGAAGTTATGTGTCCATTTTTGTTCGATGTAAAAAAGCAAAGAAAATTCATGAAAGGACAGGTGTTTGTATATTGTGCATATGTACATGAAGGAAATGCGATGTGTATTCTGTAAAGAAACAAAAGATTCTTAGGGCTTACCTTTTAAATATGTACCATAGGATGATCACATGGGCCTGGCGTCTAAGTAGGAGATGGGAGGTCCATTTGTAAATTTCATGTCCAAATTAAATTGTAAATGAAATTTTTGGTGTAAATTTGTAAAATGTATAGGGCGTGTAAACTTTTTTTTTTTTAAAGAGATATTTATATAAAAGGATCTGAAATTCCACAAAGTCTTACCAAAACTTAACTCTGTTCTTGCCCTGTTTGTAAAGATATTAAAAGCCCCCCTATGTACAGGAAGAAACAGAGCATGATCGAGGTGCTATGCCATGTGACTTGTTACAAAATTTGCGGACTTCCTTTCATAGAGATATGAAGCCTAAGCCTCGTTCAGATATGGAGCGGTCAACTACTTTTTATGATGATGTAACATTCAATTAATACACTTCACGTTTCTGTATCTTACAATGCAGAACTATGTGAATAGGCCTACAAGTAGGACCTTTGTTGTGTGCAGTTGCCATTCATGAACCATATTTACACTTTTAAAACAAATTATATGTTTTGGGGGGTGTTTTTTCGCTGGTTACCGCGTCATATCTGAACGAGGCTTAACAATGTATAAATCCATGTGAATTAATGGACATATGTATAAACAGAGTGTAAAAACTGTCTTTTTTAAAAGTAGGGATCTTTCTCTAAATGTGAGATGAACGCTTTAAGAAGTATTAAAAAGAAGAATATCTTCCCCACCTTTGAAAAACTTTGTAAAGAAGCACACATGAACAAGGTTTTTATGGAGCACTGTATAAAAAGGATGCATGTTTTAAGAAGAGATCGTGATGAAAGTTAATAGTACTATGTAAACATGCAGCGTTTACAAACTACAGTTGCAAAGCAAAATAGTGTTAAGTTAGGTAAATTAGAGATAAATGTTAAGGCTATGCTCTCGAAAGCCGCTGAAATTTAGGACAGGTAATATGTAGTTCATATTTGTTTCCATGTTTTGCAAATATCAAAATGTTTGGTGAAAAATCACTCCAATTCCTATTTTCTAGCTCCCAGAATGTAAGATGAAGCAGTCGAAAATGGTTTACTAGTAATGATGATATAAACGACAAGTTAGCAGCTCAAACAAATTGAAATAATACAATTATATACAATATGATTACTTTGCTAGGATTGACGAATGGAAATTTAAACAAAAGTCAGTCTTGATTTTTGCATAAAGACTACTTGCAATATTACATTATGAGAGTTTTTGCTAAAAAAAGATTATGAGGCAGTCTAAACTTTAATATAAAGCGCACTGTTCCAGAAGGCCACTATCTAAATCGTTTTGGTTGTTTGGCAATTATCCCAGCAAGCTTAGTTTAAAAATAAAAACCTGGTGTAAGTTTATATATTTTTATCTTGAATGAAAACTATGAGTAAGTGATATGTTTATTTTGGCAAGTTCATCATGTATTATAATCAAAAGAAATTTATTTTTATGATAGGCTTCTAATAAAGCAGAGGTATGAAATTTCACAGAGGTTGATCTTTAAAAGATTATTGCATTGACTTTCTGTAATTTGCAAGGTATTTTTCTTATTCAATAGGGTCATGGATTCTGATTGAAAATTAGATTTGTGAAGAATGCAATTTGATTTTCATGATATATTTAAATTCATAGTGTGTGTAAAAATTGCAATATTTAATAGAGCAATGGACTGTGCTAT
>JARBES010000124.1:15897401-15907505 GCA_030265145.1 Strongylocentrotus pallidus
CAACCTTTTCTGATCGATTCCACAACGTTTCTTTCACAATGCAATCGCATGACCATTACTGGTCTTTACCTTTAAACTGAAATAGTTGTAATAGGCCTATACCCATTTATTTTTTAGTTCATGTTACACTGATCATGGGGAGGCAAGTTGACTCAGTCGGTAAAGCCTCTGCCTGTTGTTCAGAAGATCATAGGTTCAAATCTAACCCAGGCGGATGACTGAAGCTTGCGTTATTCATAGATGTGGAAAAAAACTATGTCCCTCGGATAGGAAGTTGAATGAAGGCCCTGTGTAGAGCAGAGTGGTCACCTTTGCATGTTAAGTTTAAACTCGAACCCCGGTGTAGTGGTCCACCTGCACACCCCCAATCAGTTATACTGGGAGGAGAGACCTGAGGGTTACAGTGATTCAGTCTGCTTTTAATTTTTCCCCTCCCAGGCACAGATAACGCCAAATACTCATTAATAACATTAATGTAGACAAACTACATACTCAAGCATATCCAATGTACATGTACAGTGTAGATGCATCAATTTCTGTAATGATATTTAATTTTTGATATTTGATTTCCTCCTACATAAAAATGCTATTGGAGTACATGTTTGTCAATTTCAACACAAAGTTTCTTAACAAAAATCTAATTTTATTATGAACTTCACTGAGAGGCTGAAAACAATGTGAAGTTACACATCAATGTTACAATTTCTGTCCCCTCACTGTCTAATTGACCCTCATATTCTTTACATATTGCATACATGTAAATAGAACAAAAATATCATTAAAAAGTTGACACAGGTCCAAAATCAAAATAGAAGGGACTAGAAACTAGGAATTTATTTGATTTGACCTTGCGGGGTTGCTGTTCTTTATGTGTGCCACCAAATATTATTTTTAGGTGTCATGGTTTTGAACAAACATACAACATTTACATGTACATTGTTAGTACATACATGTACATGGAGTCTACCAACTTTGTATGTTTAGGCTTCATGCTTGCAGAGAGGCCATGAAAATCTGCATTTAAAAAAGGGCACTCACAAAAAATATCTCTGCCAAAATAACATACATGTACATGTAGGATCTCCAGGAACATGAGTTGAGTCAGAAAATCTTTCGTCTACCCTTTTTTCTGTAATAGGTGTGTAAGCTCTACATGTACGTGAGCAGTTATGAAAGACAGGCAGTCCTTCCTTCTAATTCCATTAGTTGGTTGTAAGGGAAGCAGAAAATGATAGAAACTGATCAGTGAAAGTTGGAGAAATATATAAGCAAAAGCAAAAATCATAAACAAAAATACCCCCCCCCCCCCAATAAAAAAAAGAGAAGAAGATATTAGGACGGGGATTATAAATTGTATGTATTTATTTAAGTTTAATTTTAATATTTATGTTTATTAGAACGAAGTAGAATTACAAAATATGTGTATATAAATATTATTGCTGATTTGAATAACAATTTGTGATCAATTTAGCCCTTAAAAATACCTGTCCAGGTGGAGTTCACCTTTAACAATGGGAGAGCCCAAATTGCACTAATCAGAAGAGAAGACTGTGTTTCTTTGCCTCTGGCCAAAATCAATTTAGTGTGACAGGGAAATCACCAGTGACAGGAGACCCTCATTTTCCCTCTGACGGCCATAAATAACTCAATGCTGCTTTTCACATTACCCTTCTCTGGGGCTAGTACATGTACTGTAGGTTGGCCAACCAAAACAGACTTTAAAGGAACTATTTACAGTTTTAGGAGCCTGAGGTACAAAAGTCTAACTGACAGAAAGATAGCCAAGAAAAAGAGTGTACAGTAGAGTATCTGTGAAGAATAATGGTCATTTGCTGTTCTTTATAAGAGAACATTTTCTTCTACCATTAAAAAAAATCTTCCTATAAATATAATCTTTAGGATTATTATAGAGCTCTGATAATTTTTTTATCACTTTAAAGATCTCATATTATAGTCTGTGAATATAATTTTTGTAGTATTGGCTGTAAGCAAAATAATGTATTGAAAATTTGTAAAGATTTATTATTAACAAAAAGAGATTCTTATTTGGTATCAAAAAAGAGTTTACTTTGGAGGTTTTCAATAGCTCTTACATCTTACCTACATTATAAACCAAGGTGGCGGCCCGCATGTTTTGCCTCTGCTCTTAGACCAATATTATTAATTTCAAAGTCAAGAAAAGGCACTAAATATCAACAAACATGGTCTACAACAACTCCAAATGACAAAATAATCCCAGCCATGAATTTTTTTAATCATTTGATAGCCAAACACTTGAAAATTTTCTTCACTAAAAAATTAAAAAAATAATAAAACAAATCAGCCAATTTTTTTTGGTCGATCTTCCGATCCGATACCGATCAAAGGTGCGAGGGTGTCGCTTCGATCTTCCGATCCGATCAGAGCCCCAACTTACTGGGTTATTTCCAGTCATTGTCTGTGATTCAAATAAAGTGTATATTACAGTAAATGATAGTCACAACTGACATACAACAATTACATGTACACAAGACTCCAGAGAAATGTGTGCATTGATTTAAGTCATTTCAGCAGTAGACCGATTATTAATCACTTTTTTGTTACGTTTGTATTTTTCCCCAAAAAAAATTGGAAAAAATGAAAAATGAAAAAAAATGATGATAATAGCAAATACATTTATATAGTGCTTAAAGAGAAGGTTGAGTTCTGGGAAGAGGTGAAAAATAATTTGTGAGCATTACTTATTCATATTATGCAAGTGTGGAAGAACATCAGTTAAGACATGTTCCCTGAAAAGCATGGCTCTTCAAATGCCTTCATATTCTAAATATGCATGTAACATCGTAAAGATCGGGGGCCGGCTTTTTACGCCACGTGTTCGTGTAGTCCCATATACATCTTTCTGTGCTAGTGTTTGTAACTTTACCAAGACTTGGCCAAATTTCTTATCATTTTGATGATTCCAGAACCTTGCGATACGCACAAATTCTTATATGCTAGATGATCAACCTTTTCAGGTCAGTTCCACACCGTTTCTTTCACAATGCAATCGCATGACCAGAACTCAACTTCATCTTTAATACTGAATCTTACTGATATACTCTTAGGAGCTATCATTATCCGGATCTGTCCTTGCACATGTTTAGAGTGCGGAATTCTTTCACATGTCATCAAAATGTGGTTGGCAGCTCATATGACCCAGTTTTTCCTGCTCGTCGGAATAGCCATTAGCCAATATTCTCTTTAAATATCTTCCCCAAATAGCTATACTGGCTGGCTGACTGGCTGAGTTGCAAATGGAGCAGCAAAAGTACACAGTTATTTTACTCACAGATCAATATAAACTAGTGACTTTCGTATTGCCCCTTTCCGAGATTTATCCATTGAGCGCCCTAAGTGTTTGGTATTGGTTTTGATGTTGGTGTACAGGTATATGGACGAAGTAGAAGTGGAACGGTGGCAACGATTTAGCTGTTATGAGTATGTGGGTGTAGATACATTATGGTCAGTTTTGAGAGATTCACTTGAAAGTACGAGTTCATGTACAGTGTACGTGTACACGTGTACACCAGTTGTGTACAGTACCGTATGCCACCCATTACCGGTATGCTACACCAGTCAATGTGCTGAGTGTGAATGTAGGGCCTACAGTGTTGCTAGTTTGCTACATTGTAAAAAAGAAACATTAGGCCATTAAAAATAATAAACCTGTTTAGCGTCCCCGCCCGCTTCCTTTTGGGGGGCCGCCTCCTGTTTTTTTGTTTTTTTTTGAAATTTTTTAATTTCTTAATTTTTTTTTAAATTTCTTTTTTGAATTTTTTTTTTAAAAGAAAAAACACATGAAAAACACTGCTAAAATGGATCTATTTCTGATTAAAAAAAAAAAAAAAAAAAAAATGTCGGCGGCCATCTTGAAAAATAGCCCTACTGTCAGTGAAAATGTACCGAGCGTCCATTTTGAGCGGCCATTTTGAAGGAAAAAAAAAGGGCCTCCTCCTTCCGATTTTTAGAAAAAACAGGACGCTAAACATGTTTTGTTTTTTATTTGGCCTTATTAATGATGATAATAATAAAACAGCAGACTAGGAAAAAAGACAAGCCTTGATAATTAGCTCACAATTGTGAACATAAAAACCAGTGAAATTTCAGCCAGAGTTTTAGAAAATCACACGCCAGAAGTCCGTTTTTCAATTTTGTTATTGTTGCCTAGCAACTTTTGAAGAAACTCTGGAATGTATGAACAAACTGATGGTTTTTGCTCGCAGGGTAAATACGGCTAATGTTAAAACTACTTGTGCACCTGTAAATGTATGCACATTTCAATTTACAAATTATTGAGCACAAAAGCATTCTTTAGTATTTATACAAAGCCCTAATACAAACATTAATTGTATGATGTCTCTTAATGAAGATCGCCAAGTGCTTCGCTGTCAAAACGATGCATTTTAACAGAAATATTACCAGCTGGTATTTTGACAGTAATTGTAGGGTTTAACGAGTTGAATGCTAAGTGACTTCCGTTGTGAGTGATTTGTAAGGTTGCACTCTATTTGTTGACCTTACAATCTACATCAATGCATTTATATGTTCTCTCTGCATGTGTATGTACAATGTACATGTATGTATGTATACTCTAGGAAGAAATAGGGATTTCAAAAAATATTTATGAATGCAAGGCTGTCAACTTTGGGAAACTGCTTGGAGGGAGATTTTTTTTTTGGAGAAAATATTAAGTGCCAAATCCATCTATATAGTCCATGTACATGTACATGTACATCATGTAAATTATGTAAAGACATTGAAATACATATGAGCTTGTTGTACATGTAGTACATACAGTAGTAGCCTGTTTTATACACTAAAGGAATAAACACAAAACTCATTTAGAAACTCTGTATAAAGAACGAAACATGAATATTTCTTGAGGGTTGTAGTAATGCTGACAAAGTGATGCAGACGTAGATGTACGTACTGTATCTTCATATGTTGTTACTAATGGAAGTGGCTGCCTGATCTAGTACTGGTACTCGAGAAGGTTGTTCAAAATTATTTACCAGCCCCTGCAGTAGCTGGACATGCATATCTAAACCTGTCATAAGTAACAGATGTACAGCACCTGCATAAGATTTATGGGACTGTCCACCATGAAGTTAATTACATGGTTTTAACATATAAAATACATTCACATGCATTTAATACTTGTAGATCTGTATGGTGATGCTTTACATGTAAACATGGTATTACAACTTATGTGTAGCTGAACCTACATTTGCAGGGTTAGAGACTCGTAGAGTGATTTTACTAAAATGTTATCTGTCTCATGTTTTTGATTGCAGGTGTAGGAAAAAGTAGTCTTCTTTTGAGGTTTGCAGACAACACATTTTCAGGTAGGTTTTTTTCTTTTTCTTCTGTTAATATTTGTAAAGTGTTTTGTAGAGGAAAATACATTTATCTGCTTGTATATTTGTGTCTGAAATGTAGTAAAAATTGTTTATCTGCAGGTGAAGATTCCCTCTCTCTATCTTTCTCTTTCTGTTTGTTTCTGACTCTCACTTTCTTCTTCACTGTGTGCCTTTCTGTGCCTATATTATCAGTGAATTTTACTTTCTTTCTGATGTTCTGTAGTGAAAAATGATGACTGCTTCTAATGCCTAAATCTGTATTTGTAAGAGTATGATCACTGATGTGATTGAAACCAAGTTGTCTTGAAATTCTACATTTACTACTAGCAATGGCTGATGTACTTTGCATATGATTTATATCCAGTTTGCTTATGTATGCATATCCAGTTTCACTTCAGTCTAGTTTCGATTTTCATACCCACAGCTATTTTTCATTCATTCTCATCTTTACTGTACTATTATCTTTTGTTTTACCAGGTTCTTATATTACAACAATTGGTGTAGATTTCAAAATCAGGACGATCGATGTCAAAGGTGAAAAGGTCAAGTTACAGATCTGGGACACGGCAGGACAGGAGAGGTTCAGAACCATCACATCAACGTAAGATTCATGTCGTGATAAATATACGGCCCCTCCCCCCCCCCCCCCCGAAAAAAAACATGTTTAGCGTCCTGCCTTTTTGAAAAATAGGAAGGAGGAGGCACTTTTTTCTTTCAAAATGGCCGCTCGGTAGATTTTCCCGGACAGTCAGGCTTTTTTTCAAGATGGCCGCCGGCAATTTTTTTAATAAAAAAAAAAAAATCAGAAATAGATCCATTTTAGAAGTGTTTTTCTGGTGGCCTCCGAAAAGGAAGCGGGCGGGGACGCTAAACATGTATTTTTTTTTTAATGGCCTAAGGTTGATACAACATGCAGTGTGTCCTGGGCCCCGTCTTACAAAGAGTTAATATTAATCACAACTTATTTGCGGTTGATATCAATCGCAACTATGTACATAAGAAATAGGAGATGGCAAACTTGCGATTGATAAGAGGACTTGCGATTGATTTGGATCAATCGCATCTCTTTGTAAGACGGGGCCCAGTACGCCAAATGATCTCTATGCATTTTGTTTTATTCAAAAATGAAAAATCTCTTGAAATAATCAGGAAAATATTAATACCATTTAGTCAATGGGCATGGGAACATCTTGCCCTTTTCAAATTGTACCTTTACAAATAATGCCTTTTGTCAGATTGTGCCATTTCATTTGGACACTGTATTAAAAGAAAATGGAAACTTAAGGAATCCGGCCACGTGCCTGAGAAGGCTGAGATCCTCGTAGAAACCACAAGTGGAGCGCGGTATTACGCATGCAGCATCCTGGAGAAACAGACATTACTTTAATTACACTTCACTTTGAGTATCACCCTCCAGAGGTGACGATGATGAATTTTACCAGATCAGGTTTCTCAGCCTGATCTGCACACATCTGTCTTCTGGGTAAAATGTTCAATGTGTACCGGTTTGTTTCTGTCAAGAAATGTGGTATCTATCTATCGTCCAAATGTAGCTCAAATTATTTAGTTAGATATTGCATTTCCATGTAGTTCTTGCTAAATAGAATGTTTATATGAAAGTTGCAATAAGCATTTAATATTTTTTAAAGATTGATATTAATCTTACTATTATTATTATCATTATTAACATTATTATTATTATCATCATTATTATTATCATTAATAAGATATCATGTTTTAGATATTTCATTAGTGCCTTGGATAAAAGTTGACATTGTTGCTCAGTGGCATGTACATAGAAATAACTAAATGTACAAGCAAATAAAAAATAAACATTTGTGTAAAAACAGAAATATGATTCTTTGAAGATTCATATGAAAGTGAGTAGTGAATTAATAGAGAAGAGGATTGAATAGCAGATGGCCATGTTGAGAGAGAATGATTGACAGGGATTTATTACTAAAAGAAAATTGTTTCTATATCCCATATAAATTAACCAGTTGATTTATTCCTTTATACATGTACATGAACAAATAATGCTGTACTTTAGTGTACTTCCTCACGAATACATACATGTACATAGGTCTTTTATAGCATGGACCTACTATTTTGTACATCATCTGATAAGTTGTGAATAGACACACATAATGACAAGTACATGTAAATGTATGTTGAAACATGCAAGACTTCCAGTATTAATGATTTATAAAGTTTTAAAGATTCAATTATCAAGACGGAATATATATGCTACTGAGGATGTAATACCAAACGTAACACCTTTACACACAAAAGCGATTTGCTAATGCTTGCCTAAAATGTAGATGCTGTATTCAAATTTCATATTACACATTGTTAAGTGTGCGAATACGACCAAGACATATATGAGAGCGGCATGGGGGAAAGTCAATAATTATTTAGATAGCTCCCTTGGAAAGACGTGGAGAATGTTGAAAGTCAACATTTCAGTCTTCTCATCGGTTTTCTCTTCTCCAACTCAAAATACATCTAAAAATACATACTCTGCAGAGGCCAAGAAAAGAATAATAAGGCACATTATGAGATAGAAGTGAAAGTGCAGTCACATTTCCTATACAGATTATTAGGGTTGATCTGACATTTGCTTCAGAAACAATTATTACCCCAGTCTTTATTTTGTCAAAGTTGTAGGATTAGGCCGATGGTTAGGATTGCAAGTTGGTCTTTACATGTACATGTAGGTTTGTGGTTAAGGTCAGATTAATGGTTTAGGTTAGGTTTATGGTTAAGGTTGGGTTTATGGTTAAGGTTGGGTTTATGATTTAGGTTATGTTTATGGTTTAGGTTGAGTTTATGGTTAAGGTTAGGTTTATGATTTAGGTTATGTTTATGGTTAAGGTTAGGTTTATGGTTAAGGTAAGGGTTATGGTTAATTTAAGGTTTATGGTTAAGGCTAGGTTACAGCTTCATAAATAATCACTCCATGGTTTATTCTGTCAAAGTTGTAGGGTTAGGATTGCAAGTTGGTTTTACATGGAAGGTTAGGTCACTGTGTTGGTTCCACAGCTGAATTTTGGAATTCTTCCAATGTATGAAACTGACTGTGTAGTAATTATTGCTGGAGCATGTGTCGTACAGTTTCTTTGAAGACTTTCATTTTGCAAGAACAATTACCACTTTTCCGGATTATCCCATATATCAATCATTCTTGTGTCACATGTATATTCCCCAAGAAATATTTTTATTCAGGTTTCATTTTCATTTTCAAGTTGTTTAAGAACAGGGAAGAGCTATGATAATTTTGTCAGCTTAAAGATAAGAAGTTTGTAATTCAAACCTTTCTATTAAGTATGTCATTCTAGCCCTCCTGACGTCCTTTAACAGAACATGTAAATCCCCAATACAGATTATTAGAGCAAAAACAATTTTACAAAACCATCATTACACAGATAAATGACTTCCATGGTCGAAAATCATCTTTGAAAGATGGAATCATACATGTTATTTAAGTACGGTAGTTATCTCAATTATTTTTATTATTTTATCCTTACTATTTTTATCTTTGAATTATGATGTGCCAATTGCCAAATTGACCTGACAATTTTTCAAGAGCTAGTACCAGGAAATAGACATGTGCTTCCCACTTTCCTCTTTTCATTTTCCCCATCCTGTTTATTTAAAAGACTAATTTTGTGTACTAAAGGGGTCATTTTGGGTGTTATGCTGCTACATTTTGTACATGTATTAAGCCCTGGAAATCGGTGAATACTCACATGTGCATGTTTTTAGCGTTTCGACACAGGCATTTGATAGTGATTAGTAATTAATTAAAATTGAATAGAGAACTTGTAAGAAAACTTGTCATTTAAGTATCTGATTTTTTAGTTTTGTTAAAAAATCAATTTTTAGTTGCTGTGTAAGTGAAAAATCAATATTAATTTTATTCAAAAGAATAAGAACTGTAGTCACATTGTGGTACCAAGAAATATTTAAGTATGATCAATCGTAATCAAAGGAGTAAATTTCCATTCAAGCAATATGCAACCTATACAAATCTTGCTTCCAATCCATTTTTACTGTAACTTTTCCTTCATGTACCCTGAATGCATTGTATTTAATCCACAAAAATAATGTACTAACATTTATTTTTTTATACACCACACAAATAATGTCACTGTGCCTCATTGTGTTAATATCACGGGGTAGACATAACAAATTATTCAAAATTATTCAACTGTTTCTAGTGCAAGATTAATCTATACGGGTGTCATTTAGGGTAATTTTGCAAAGTCAGTGTGTTGTACAAATCAACTCTTCCATCGAATGGTGCCTAGTATTTTGTACAAAATTGCACATGTGGCAAATGAGTCAACCAGTCTGAGTCTGAATCTCACCTACAGCAATACTATTCATTCTTGTACAGTATGTAACATTGTCATATACCGAGTATGTAACATTGTAATATACCGGGTATGTAACATTGTCATATATACCGAATATGTAACATTGTCATATACCGAATATGTAACATTGTTATATACCGAATATGTAACATTGTCATATACCGAATATGTAACATTGTCATATACCGAATATGTAACATTGTGAATTTGTGATATACCGGGATGTAACATTGTAATAAACCGGGTATGTGGTTTACATTATTCTATGGTATGGAACTTACCTAAATTCACAAACTTTTACAGTGACTGGTGGGAAGGATGATAGGAAGGAAATTGTTGAATGC
>JARBES010000124.1:16557257-16569260 GCA_030265145.1 Strongylocentrotus pallidus
GATAGCGCACTTTTTCACGTTGAAGTCCATCATCCAGTTTGAAGACCACCTGGACAGCTGTTGGAGATCGTCCTTTAATTCAGTCCCTGTGGAATATTATGGCTTGTTGAATGGTTTCTAGGAAAATCGTCATAAATCTTCAAATCTGACATTTAAAAAGAAATACAAATATACTGTAATGTAGCTAAAAGTCTGCAAATTCTTATCATATGATCGGCTTTTCTCAATAATTTGTAAAACACATGAGGAAATAGCTGTGACGGTGATCCAAGTAATTTCCATCACCATATTTTATTGGCATTGCAAAAATGTTTGGAATTTAAGGTTAAAATTTGGTGTAAATATGATCTATGAATATATGATTTAAAAAATCACAACGCATTGACCGATTTCATTTTTTTTTTTTTTTTTTGAAGCTTTCATAAAGCTTGATCATTTGCAATCATCAAATAACATGTGTTTGTGTACTTATTTTGTATGTGCTATACCTACTGTAAAGCCCCTTAATACCAGCCCTCAAAACCAAGGGATGACTTTGTGGTCTAACCACCTCCAGACTCCTCCACATAAACTCTCCCTCAGCCCGAAAGAATTCCTCGTAACCGGCTCCAGTGAGACTTGGCCTACCTGGCTAAGCCTCAACCGCCTAAGAACTGGCTACGGCGATGCAGAGTCCTAATGCAGAGGTGGGGTCTAGGAGACGAACAAACAGCATGTGAATGCGGCCAGGAACAGACAATGGAACACCTGCTAGTCTTCCCACTCCTGCCAGAGCCATGCACCCAAGATTACCTGGAAGCCGTGAATTGCCGTGCCAAAGCCTGCGTGGACCACTGGACGGGACTTGTGTAGTGACTCGATAAGAAGAAGATAGCTGTTATTTGTTGATTTGTTGCTCTAAAATTACGGAAGAAGTGAAATGTTTCCGATGTGGAATATAAAGCAGATAATCATCTTTTGGTATCAAGCGATGGCAAACTATCACTTACTCGGCGATCTGAGTGTAAACGCTATCTTTCCTCGGCTTCGCTTCGGAAAGATAGCTACATCCAGATCGCCTCGGCAGTGATAGTTTTTCCCCATCAACTACACCAACGGTAATTATTTGCTTACTATCACAATCACTATAGCACTTTCATGAAAAGACGTAAAACAATTATTCCAAGTTTACGGGCAACAGTTTACTAAACAACTTTATCGAAGTATCCATATCATTCAATATTCTGAAAGGTTTGCAAATGTTTCTGTTTCAACTGGATGTTTGGAATTGAAGGAGAAAAAAAATCATACATTACATGATAGTAGATTAGAACACCAACGTTTACTTTCGTTTTTTTCCTTATTTCAGAATCGCAATTAAATTATGTGATTGGTTTCGATTTCTGATGTATAACTGAATATTGAAATTTGAATATTAATTGCTTTTTAATTGTCATAAACCAATGACAAAGCGACTAATGTTATTTCACCGAGCGATTCAATTCATTTTTGTACTCTAAAAGTCTACAAGTAATGCAAATGTTCAAAGGACATTTTCAATTAAGACGATTCTATCATTCAGACCAATAATAAAGTTCACTACTTTGAGCTCATAGGAGAAACTTGTCACTATTGTATTAATACTGTTATCAGACTTATCAGACGAAGGAATGTTACCCTAGGGTAAAGGTCGTGTTAAGAGGTAGTCGAGGTAAATATGGCGAGGTAGGTGTGAAGGTAGAAGTAACTCGCTAACACGACTCGAGGGTAGCGTAAGTTGACCGTGTGGATGCTCTAAACTTACACCCGGGAGTATCTCTGACCTTTCATGAGCCATCTATACACAGAGTTTGGCCAACTTGGTTTCACTGGGTCACAGCACGGCGTACATTCTTTTGTTTTGTGCTATCTCAACAAACCAGTTGGAGAAACTTTGTGTATAGATGGCTCTGTTCACAGTTACACCCAGGAGTATCTGTATCTGCGTAAGTTACGCTGGTCGGTGGAAGGCCGTTTTAACTTACTCTTGGCAAGTTAGTCCGAGTAGGAGCGTGTGGACAACCATTGGTGTAAGTGAAATATACATGAGGTATTTACTTCTGCCGGAATTAACTTACACCGACTAGCAAAACCCCGTCTGAACAAGGCCAATGATTATCAAATCACGAGCCCTCCAAACAGAAATTGTGAGAGGTCATGTAGCTAATTTATTGTGAATAAACATTCATGAATAGTCCATTATTAACATCATTGACATATTCAGAACACAAACTTGCATATCAAGTAATAGAGATGATAGGGGATTGGCGAAGTAGATACAGACTTTCTTAATCACTAAGAAATGTTTTCCAAAAGACTATGTTATATAAAGATTAACATTAATCTTACATCTTTCTCTCTACAATAGGGAGGAGATTATGTGATATGCATATGCCTCATGTTTAATGTTGTGTTTATTAATCATACAAGTTCAGGAGTAATATTCGTATTTTTTGTCAGCTAAAAAAAAATCGCTTAAAGACATTACGGTAAATTAAGATTAACATTATTTTGAATTATTTATTCCTGACAGATTCAGTTTGAAGGAGGTTCAGTAAGTATATATTCCTTCTTATCGTAAACATAAATTTCAATATCGTATCTATTTTTATTATAAGCTATTAAGCTATGTACAATGTTACACCTAATGTTTAAAAAAAAATCTGTTTCAACTGGATGATATGAAATCAAAATAGCATCATAATTATGTGATTCATGTTTAATTGTTGTGCAAAGGTATACCTAAATATCGGAATTTGAAACTTCGTTGATTTTCAATTATCATGAAAGAATTACAAACCAACTATTTGTTTGTAAATGGGCGATTCAATCCGTTGTTGAACTTTAAAGTCTACAAGTAATGCAGATATTCAAAGGAAATTTTCATTCGATGTGGTCCTATTACTCAGATGATGAGATCAACGATGACTAAATTTTGCTCAAAAAAGAGTCTTGTTGTTATTAGATTATCTCTGTTATAAAATTCGGGCGAACGAACTCCGCGTGGTGTGTAATGAAAATAAATCACATGCCTTCAAAACATAGCTAATGTGTCGGTTATGTAGCTAGATTACTGTACATCATCAAGCATTATTAGTCCACTCTTAGAATTAATAGAATATTCGGACATCAAACGTGCATACAAAGATCGTAATGATAGGGGTTAAAACTTTGACGAATTAGCCACATGATTTTCAATTAACTTACTATTAAAGAGACCATTTTAAAATAAAGATTAAATTTAATCTTAAATATTTTCTCTAAAATTATCAAGTTCAACAAGATTAAAGATATATCATTTTGTAATATAAACTCTGTGCAAGCTAAAAATTATCGTGGTTCGATCAACCAATATGCCTGTTCTAAAATGGTACAGTAAAACGTTTAGCTATGAAAGAAATATCCTTGTTTGTTATATATCTTACTGAATTTGAATATAATGAATGAAACATTCCAAGTAAAACCCGCAACTCTCATGTTTTTTTTAAAAACTCTCCACTAATTCAAGCAAATATATCGAATATAGTGCAGCGAAAAAGGAGTAAACATATCTCACATTTTCGTAAATTTCGATTCGATATACTTTGTGCCCTCCTGCATTGTATTGATTACACTGTTTTTGTTCTCAAAGTTCAGTATATTCCTCAAAACAGTTCGAGAGCCATTTTTGAATGTTTTACGTCAACTCTAAATCTCTTAACGATATTATGATTATTTAAGGTTAACATTTATTTATATTATATATTTTTAATAGTCCAAGCCAAGATTAGGTTCAATAAGTTTATACTCCTTTATATCGTGAAAAAACATTTTACTATCAAATTTCAATTGATCTGCTTCTTATCGAGTCACTATACAAGTCTCGTCCAGTGGTCCACACAGGATCTGGCATGGCAATTCACGGCTTCCAGGTCATCTTGGGTGCATGGCTCTGGCAGGAGTGGGCAGACTAGCAGGTGTTCCGTTGTCTGTTCCTGGCCGCATTCACATGCTGTTTGCTCGTCTCCCAAACCTCACCATTGTATTAGAACTATGCATAGTCCGTAGCAAGTTCTTAGGCGGTTGAGGCTTAGCCAGGAAGCCCAGGTCTCGCTGAAGCCAAATGCGAGGGATTCCTTCGGGCTGAGGGAGACTTTATGCGGAATGGTCTCAAGGTGACTAGACCGCAAAGTCATTCTTTGGTTGTAAGGGCTAATATTAAGGGGCTCTACAGTGTGCAGGAAGCTGTGTCTGGTTTGCCTGCTTGCCCACTGGCTGTTGTTGGAAGAGTGGGTGGAGTGGATTGTTTTCTTGTTTGTCTCTTTCTTTCTGGGACAAGACCAACATTCTGACGTGTGGTGGGGGCAATACCGCAGAGCAGATAGATGTATTCTACTTAAGTTAGCCTAAGGCAACCAGTGATCGCTCTGCAAGATGAATTTAGAGCTGGGTCGATCTTGGGTGCGTGGGCCGACCTACTCCATAATGGTGATGCATAATCCGCAGCAGAGAAGCAAAGCGTAAGGGCTGTCGTCCGGATTGTTCTGGCATCAGTCTCCTAGTTGGTGGTGGCTAGTTTCTTGAGGATGCTATCGCGGGCTCCAACTTTTGCCTTTGTGTTGCCAATTTGGATCTTGTAGGTTAGGGAAGGATCCAGTGAGATGCCTAGGTAGATTGGGTTGATTGTGTGCTTCAGCCTTTTCCCATACCAGCTGATCCTAAGTTGATCGTTTGCATCCCTGTTCTTGAGGTGGAATGCACTTATCCGATTTTGTTCAGGGTAAGCTCTCATTGTTTGGTCGCGTAGTATGGGATGTGTTGGGCCAGGGCATCACTGAGGGAATCCTCCAACTTCACAAAGGACTGGTTCTGGATGGCGATGCAGAGATCATCGGCGTAGAGGAAGATCCCGGGGTTTGGACGGATCGGTTGGTCGTTCGTATACACGTTAAAGAGCAGCGGTGCAAGCAAACTTCCTTGTGGTAGGCCAGTTTTCTGTCTGCGCCATCTGCTGCGATCGCGATTGAGGACCACAAAAAAATTGCCGATTGGACTGCAACGCCTGGATGAGTCCAGTCAGTCTCACATCCTTTGTCAGCTCAAAGATCTTCCTGGTGAGGATTTTTTGGTGCACGGTGTCAAAGAGGTCAGCGAAAGCGGCTCCGGTGATAAGCTTACTCTCATAGCCATCCTCATAAACTGGGTGAGGTTTAGGAGTTGGCCAGTGCATGACTTTCCTGGCCTAAACCCTGCTTGTTCTGGAATGAGATGCTCATCAACGAATGGGGCGATGCGGTTGAGGATAAGCCGCTCGAACAGCTTTTATGCATGGCACAGTAGGGAGGAAGGTATGTAGTGTTTGCCAGGCTTCAATAGGGCAATAACGTTGGATTTCCTCCTGAGCTTTGGGATGTTGTTGGTGCCCAAGCATCCGTCGAACATGTTGAGGATCCAGTTGAGGGCACCTGATCTAAGTTGTTGGAGCTGTTCGCAGAGGATGTCATCATGTCCAGCAGCTTTGTTGTTTTGCATTTCTTTGATGGCAGCAAGCAGGTCATATCAAATAAGAGATGATAGGGGATTTGGATTGGCGAATTAGCTACAGACTTGTTCAATCACTAAGAATTTTTTTCTCCAAAAGACTATGTTATAAAATGATTGACATCAATTTTATATCTTTTAGAGATCTCTACAAAAGCGGAGGTTTATGTGAAATGCACTTGCCTCATGTGTAACGTTGTGTTTATTCATTTTACAAGTTCAGGAGTCACTTTCCCATTTTCGTATAGTTTCCTATAGATTGCTTTAAGATATTACAATTAATTAAGATTGACATTAATTTGAATTATTCATTCTTAACAGGTGGAGATAGCAGGAATTGCAGTACGTATATATTCTTTTATATCATTAATGTACTTTTAAATATCAAATTAAAATTGATAAGAAGATGTTATGTTATGTAAAATTTCAACCCTAAACTTAAAAAACATTTTTGTTTTCTGTTTCAACTGGATGTTATGAAATGAAGGAGAAACAATCATGCATTGCATTATTTTAGATTAGAGGACAAAAGTTTTCTTTCTGTATTTCCTTAATTCAAAATAGCATTATAAAGTTATGTGATTCATCTCTAATTGTGGCGCAAAGGTATAACTGAATGTTGTAATTTGAAACCTAATTGAGTTTTAATTATCATGAAACAATTACAAAGCCACTATTTGTATGTAAACGGGCGACTCAATCCGTTACTGTACGCTAAAAGTCTACACGTAGTGCAAATATTCACAAAGGAAATTTTCAATCAATGTGATTCTATCAGTAAGATTTGATTGTGCACTGTTATAAGACTTGTGCAAACGAACTCCGCGAGGTTTGTTAATAAAAAAAAAATAATCACATGCCTCCAAAATAGAACTGTTAGGCTGATATGTGGCTATATTATTGTAAATCATCAAGCGTAAATAGTCCACTCCTAGAATCAATAAAATATTCTGACATCAAACGTGGATACAACGTTCGTAATGATAGGGGTTGGAACTTTGACGAATTAGCCACAAGATTTTCCGACCTCACTAACTAAGAGACCATGTTAAATATAGATTAAAGTTAACCTTAAATATTTTCTCTCAAGTTCTCAAATTTCTACATGATTCGAAGATATATTATTTGGTAGTATAAACTCCGTGCAATCTATACATTATCGTGGTTCATTCAAACAATAGGCCTGTGTTAGAAGGGTACAGCAAAACGTCTAGATATTAAAGAAATATCCTTAAAGTATGTTTGTAGCTTTTACTGAATTTGTGAGTTATGATTTGAAAATTCCAAGTAAAATCCGCAACATGTCATGTGTTTTTAATCAATTCTCCACTAACTCAAGCAAATATTTCGATTACAGTGCAGCGAAATAAGGGTAAAAATATCTCACTTTTTCGTAAAATTCGATTCAATATGTACTTTGTGCCCGCCGGCATTGTGTATAAATAACATTATATAGAGCTCGATTACACTGTTTCTGTTCTTGTTTATAACATTAACATGCCTCATGTTGAAAGTTAAGAATATTCCTCAAACAAGTTCAGGTGCCATTTTCATGTTTTTTTAACGTCAACTCTAATTCTCTTTTAGATATCACGATTACTTAAGATTTACATGTATCTAAATTATATATTCTTAACAGGACGAGATGAAGCAAACGTTGGTAAGTATATACCCCTCTAAATCGTTGATATACAAATCAATTTCAACATTGAAATGAGTAGAACAATTATATTATGTACAAAGATTTGTATGAAGCTCAACCATCTTTTTCCCTCTTTATCTCTTTTCCTGAATCGATTGTGCCATCATGGTTTAATTCTTGATGGATAACATTAAGTTTTTAACATGTTTTTGTATACATCTCTATGACTTTTAGATTGAGCAATACAGATCAGAGCGGATATGAATATCCATCAACAATGAATCATATTATCACAATCACTTCATCACTTTCCTGAAAAGGGGTACAAAACAAGTATTCGACTTTATGGGCAACAGTTTAGTATAAATTATACACAGTGTACAAATTATCGAAGTATCCATATCATTCAATATTCTGAAAGGTTTTCAAATACAGATGTATTTATGTTCCAACTGGATGTTTGGAAATAAAGGAGTGAAATTCATACATTGCATAGTAGTAGATTAGAACACCTTATATCGTCAATATAAATTTGTAAAAACAAATTTAAATTGATTGAAAGGTGTTATATTATGAACGATGTAACCCCTAAAGTTAAAAAAACGTTTCAGTTTCCACTGGATGTTATGAAAAAATGAAGGAGAAACAATCCTACATTGCATGATAGTAGGTTGGACCACCTAATTTTTATCAGGATTTCCTTAATCTAGAAAAAGCATTATAGTTATGTGATTCATGTCTAATTGTTGTGAAAGGTATAACTGAATGTTAAAATTTGGAACTTCATCGATTTTCAATTATCATGAAACAATTACAAAGCCACTATTTTTATGTAAATGGGCGATTCAATCCGTTTTGTTTTCTTTAAAAGTCTACACGTAATGCAAATATTTGAAGGAACTTTCAATCGATGTGATTTTACTACTATGATCAATGATGACGTTCACTACATTTTGCTCATTGGAGAGTCTTGTTCCTTTTGGATTATCACTGGTATAAGACTTGTACGAACGAACTATGCGTGGTGTGTAATGAAAAGTAAATCGCATGCCTTCAAAACAGAACGAATTTGGTAGTTATGTCACTAGATTATTGTAAATCATCAAACATGAGTAGTCTACTCTTAGAATCAATAAAATATTCGGAGCTCAAACTTGCATATCAAGTTTGAGATGATTGGGGGTGGAACTTTGAAGAATTAGCCACAATTTTTTTCTAATTACTAACCAAGAGACCACGTTGAATCAAGAATGAAATAATCTCAAATATTCCCTCTAAAGTCTTCAAGTTTAACATGATTCTAAAATGTATTTTTTGTAGTATAGTCTCTGTGCAATCTATACATTATCGTGGTTCGATCAACCAGTAGGTCTGCTCTAGAATGATTCAAAAATTATTCCCGCAACTCTCGTGTGATTTTAATCAATCCTCCACTAATTCTAGCAAATATTTCAAATATAGTGCAGCAAAAAAAAGGGTAAACATATCTCACATTTTCGATAATGTCGATTCGAGATACCTTGTGTCCGCCTGCATTATGTATATACAGTGTTATTTAAAGCATTGATTTTGATTTGATTTGATTTGATTTATTCTTCCACAATGTAGAGATATGCTTCCCACCAGCATTACAATAATACACGAAACAGAGTACATTAGTATGACACATGCAAAACTATTAAACAAACAATTTCAGAACAGAAAAGATCTCGTCATTTCACATAAATAATTGTTACGCCATCCAAAATTGTTAAACTTGATTAGATGATTAGACTACACTGTTCCTGTTTTGTTTATAATACACACATGCCTTGTGCTTAAAGTTACGTATATTCCTCAAACAAGTTCAGGAGCCATTTTCTTTTCTTTTTAACATCAACTCTAATTATCATTAAGATATTGCGATTACTTAAGATTTACATGTATCTAAATTATATATTCTTAACAGGTCGAGCTAAATCAAATGTTGGTAAGTATATACTTTAAATCGTTGATATACATATCAATTTCAACATTAAATGAGTAGAAGAATTATTATATGTACACAGATTCCTATGAAGCTGAACAATTTTTTCCCTCTTTGCCTCTTTTCCTGAATTGATTCAATTCTTGATGGATACAATTTAATTTTTTCCGCAAATATTTTGTATATATCTCTATGACTTTTACATCGAGCAATACATATCGGAGCGGATATGAAATTTATATATCAAGAATATATCATAATATTACAATCACTATATCACTTTCATGAAAAGATGTTTAAAAAACCAAGTATTCAACTTCATGGGCAACCGTTTAGTAAAAACACTATAATAATAATAATAATAATAATAATAATAGTGGCTACTTTTATAGCGCACAGGTCCACCTTTCGGTGGTCATGGCGTGTATACAATACATTATCGAAGCATCCATATCATTCAATATTCTGAAAGGCTTGCAAATGTTTCTGTTTCAACTGGATGTGAGGAAATAAAGGAGTAAGTTCATACATTGCATAGAAGTTGATGAGAACACCACAGTTCACTTTCAGCATTTTCTTACTTTAGTATCGCTATTTAATTATGTTAACCGTTTCGATTTCTGATGCAAATGTATAATTGAATATTGGGATCTAAATCTTCATTGTTTTTTTTTATCATCATAAAAACGATGACAAATCCCCTATTGTTATGTAAATGAGCCATTTAATCCGTTCTTGTACCTAAAAGTTTACACGTAATGCAAATATTCAATGGAAATTTTCAATCGATGTGGTTCTATCAATCAGATCAATAATAATGTTCACTACATTTTACGCATAGGATAATCTTGTTCCTATTGAATTACCACTGTTAAAAGATTTGGACGAACGATCTCTGCGTGGTGTGTAATGATAATAAATCGCATGCCTTCAAAACATACTTAATGTAGCGGTTATGTGGCTAGATTATTGTAAATCATCATGCATAAATAGTCCACTCTTAAAATCAATGAAATGTTCGGAACTGAAACACGTTATATTCGCACCTTGTTCATTTTAGTTTCCGTTTATATAGTGCGAATTCGGTTTCTGTTCATTGTTGCGTTTTACTCTAATGAGTGCAAGACGGAAAGCTTAAGTATGGCACTTTTCAACGCGATTCTCCGATTTTGTGGTACCAATTATCTTTACATTTGAATATCAAATTTAAATTGATTATAAGATTGTATGTTATGTACAATGTTACCCCTTTAAGTTAAAAACATTTGTCTGTTTCAACTGGATGTTATGAAATGAAGGAGAAACAATCATACATTGCATGATAGCAGATTATACGGATTAGACAGGATTTCCTTAATTCAAAATAGCATTCATGTGATTTATATCTGATAAGGTGCAAAGGTATAACTGAATATTGGAATTCGAAACTTCACCGATTTTCAATTATCATGAAACAATTACAAAGCCACTATTTGTATATAAAAGAAGGATTCAATCCGTTGTTGTACTTTAAAACTTTACACGTTTTGCAAATATTTAACAGAAATTTTTAATCGATATGATTCTATCATTCAGATCAATAAAGGTTTTCAGTACATTTTGCTCATAGCAGATTCTTGTTCCTATTAGATTATCACTGTTATTAGACTTGGGCAAACGAACCCCGCGTATTGTGTTAAAAAAATCACATGCCTTCACAACAGAACTCTTTTGGCGGTTATGGTCTAGATTATTGTATATCATCAAGCATAAGTAGCCCATTCTTAGAATAAATGAAATATTCGGAACTCAAACTCGCATACAAAGTTCGTAATAATAGGGGTTGGAACTTTGACTATTAGCCAGAGGATTTTCCGATCATTAACTAAGAGACCAATTTAGATAAAAAACACAATTAATCTTGAAATATTATATCAACAGTTATCAAGTTTAACACAATTCCAAGATTTTTGTAGCGTAAACTCTGTGCAATCTATGAATTATCGTGGTTCGTTCAACCAATAAGCCTGTTCTAAAAACATAAAAGCGGAGCGTTTAGATATGAAATAAATATTCTTAACTTATGTTTATATCTTTTACTCAATCTGTATGTAATTATTTGAGAAATTTAATTAAACCCGCAACTCTCACGTGTTTTTAATAATCCTCCACTAATTCAAGCAAACATTTCGAATATAGTGCAGTGAAAACAGGGTTATTATCTCACTTGTTCGTACATTTCGATTGGGCCGTTATATATGGTGTGCCCACCGGCATTGTCTATAATCTATATGAAGTGTTAAAATAGAGCATCGATTACACTGTTTCAGTTTTTGTTTATAATACACACATGCCTTATGTTGAAAGTTAAGTATATTCCCAAAAGAGTTCAGGACCCTATTTCGACTTTTTACATTAACTCTAATTCTCTTTAAGATATAACGATTTATTAAGAGTAACATTTATTTCAATTATTTGTTCTTAACAGCCGAGCCCAAGTCTAATTCCCGTAAGTACATACTACTTGATATCGTGAATAAACATTATAATCTAAAATCTAATTGATTAGTAGATGTTATGTTATGTACAATGTTACCCATAAAGTTGAACAAATATTCTCATCCTTTTCCAGAATTGATTCTGACATCGTGGTTTATTTTTCATGGATAACATTTACATTTTCTCAGAAGTTTATTGATAAATCTTGATGACTTTTACATTCAGCAATACATATCAGAGCGGGTAGGAAATCTATATGAAGATTAACATCAATATTACATCTTTCTCTCTACAATACACACGTTTACGGTTGTGTGCGCCATTTTAATTGACGAGTAAACAAATCCAATGACCTCTAGAGGTCAGTGGTTTGTGCGTA
>JARBES010000124.1:16751579-16762634 GCA_030265145.1 Strongylocentrotus pallidus
GTTGTATAATGAAATTTAATGAAATTTATTTATTCATAATATTTCATTCATGAAGATTCCCCCCCCCCCCCCTTTCGCTTTACACAAATTCTCATTTGGAACTCTGACAATCTTGAGCCAAATTCTCCCAATGACCGACAATATTTCCATTATAAGTGTTATTTTTCACATTCAATCCTGCATTTAGGGAATCTATAGCATGGTACTGGATCATCATATATTATTCTAACCTTTTCTTGAGCAGCTGAGCAAAGTTTTTCTTGAAGCTAGGGCTGACTTTGTTGAGTATTTCGATGAGGGAGTGGGACAGGTGCTTCTGGTCGGCCGGTTTAGGGTTGAACACTTCCTGGGTCGATCTGAAACAGTTAGGTAATGAAAGGTCATTGAAGTGTGAACAAAGAAACGTTTTATTTGACGTTCGTTAACATTTAAAGGTCTGTTCAACGATGAGGGAGTGGGACAGGTGCTTCTGGTCGGCTGGTTTGGGGTTGAACACTTCCTGGGTCGATCTGGAAAAAGAAGGTAATGTGAACACTGATTTACACAAAGAAATGTTTTATTTGGCATTTCGTTAACATTTAAAGGTCTGTTCAACGATGAGGGAGTGGGACAGGTGCTTCTGGTCGGCTGGTTTGGGGTTGAACACTTCCTGGGTCGATCTAAAACAATAAGGTAATGAGAGGTCATTGCAGTGTGAACACCGATGTACACAAAGAAGCATTTTATTCAGCGTTTCATTCACATAAAGGTCTGTTCCAACGAGCTTGGGGTTGGCAACAGTGTGGTTGACACTTGTGATTCAACATAGTCTTGAGTTGTAACAGATCTTCTTTTTCTTCAGCATAGCCCTACTATATTGAATAAATGCGAGTTTGATGCCCCGCTAAATCTCAACCGTGGGACCACAGTTTCAATTTTGCACAGACTTGGTCACGGTTGGGTTCCAGTCTATGCACCAAATATCTAAGGCTACATGTATATCAAAGAGGTACAATATACACAGAGGGCAGTGCAGTGTAAACGCTAATTCACATAGAGAAACAATGTCTTCTTTGGTGTTTCAGTACCATATGAATACAAGTATTTAGAACCAATGTTGGTTGAAAACCTCCTGGATTGATCTGATGATTGAACACTAAAGCAGGAGATAATGAAAGTGCATTTGAAGAGTTCATGTTGATTCACACAGTGAATTGTGGGTAATAAATACTATAGGAGTGGGGAAACGAACAAAAATAAATGTCCTTCATTTTCAATACACCTTGACACACCTATGGGAAACAATGCAAAAGAAATTGCCTTGGAATGACATATTTGTTGAGAAACCCTATGTTAATGTTGATTGTAAGGTCTGGTAGTAATACTGCTTTATATATTTGTGTTGTTGTTATGTTCATCAAATTATCATAGACAATGACTAATATCTTAATGGCATATTTTGCTTGATAATTAAGGATACCAGTAGGTATTCTGGGCCAATAATTCACAGATAATCCATTCACATCAATGTAAAAAATGTTGGAACACTGTATTTTAAAGAGTAGCTCTTGCAGCTTTCAAGGTCATTGGAAGATGATGGTCCTGATTTCAAAGAAGTTACACTCAACTATCTAGCCATGAAACACAAACTGGAGGATATGCCCTGGGTTCGACACAACGCGCTGGAGACCAGAAACTAGATACCCTTAAACAACCTAGTGTACGAGCCCCTCAGATCATCTTTTGGGACTGGACACGTAAAACGAGATGTCGCTAACAGACATCTCAAATACACACATACAGGCATGGCCTCTTGGCAGGCCTGACTGACGACTTGTGGACCAGATGACCTTTTAAAAGCCTGCCCCCTCTCAAATTCTTCCCCCTCTCTTTCTCTTTCTCTCATCCTCTCACTCTCGTCTAATGCCTTAACCATGCTTAACGGAACAGCGAGGAATGGGACCTAATTGGATCGACTAGAAGAGCCGGCCTCGGCTAATTCAATGGAATCTAGCGGTCATTATTGAGGTTTGTTATTGTCTGCATTGGGACGTTGGTTATGTGACGGTTACATGACAGATTATTTTATAATACATTGTTCTAATTGAATCATCGACTGTTAATAAGACAGGCATTAATCTCACTCAGCACATTCGTAATTAAAAAAACATTAACATGAATGTTCGGCTTCTAAATAATACGCAATAAAACAATAGCAGTAAAAGCTTGTGAAACAATAATATTGCAAAACAAACATGAATATTTGGTGCAAATGTCAATTGTCAACAATAATGCTTTGGGAAAATATCTTAAAATCTTAAACAAAAATTGGTCACATAACACTTCCTGTGAACGATTCCTTCTTAATTCTTATCTTATTCATTGTGTACGACCTTCCTTTTATTCTAGCCTTAGATTTAAAATAATCAATCAACATTGATGCGAATGTTTTGACTTCTAAATATTACGCAACAAAACAGTAACGGTAAAAGCGTGCGAAACAGTAATATTGCAAAACAAACAGGAATATTCTATGCAAATGTCAATGGGAAAAAATAATGCTATAGGAAAATATTTTTAAATCTTACAACAAAAATTGGTTTCATAAAAACTTCCTGAGAATAATTCCTTCTTTACTCCTATCTTATTCATTGTGTAAGACTTTCCTTTAGTTTTAGCCTTAGATCTAAAATAATCTACCAAACATCTATTACACCTTAACAAGTAAAATGGAAGTCGAAGCGTCATGTGCTATATGTAATGTGGAAGAAATAATGAAGTTCGCAGCACAGTAATATGATTTAACATTCCCTACCAACTCATGCATTTGTAATGTGTGGAAGCACTCACTCATTGAGAAATGTATTGGAAATCACTTCTACTTTCTACGCCACATGTGCAATGATTGAGCGAGAGGTGTTTGCACAATATGTATGCAGATCAAATCAGCACTCACTCTCTGGGGATTTGTACGGAGTCTTACATGGAGAGTTAAAGCATGCATCCCAGTAAGGTTCGTTCACATAACATGGGTATTAACCTCGGAAGGATTTTTTATTATTGTGTTAAAATGAATGGCAAGGTCGTATGTGAACGCACGATTTGTGTGTGTTATAATATACATAAATGTAAGGCATATTCTGTTAACACACCATTAATTTTTTTTTATGTGAACAGGCTTTTACTCTCTACAGAAGACTGTTCAAAGCTTTCATCTAAACCAGATAATAATAATAATAATAATAAAAACGTTACTTATAAAGCGCTTACCACCGAAGTCTCTAAGCGATACACTGCATACACTGGAGCCAATGTGAATTTTTGTTCCGTCTGTAGTCAGTCTGGTGTTGGTCTCTTTGGCCTGACTGGGGTACCAAGCAGATCAGGACTGACCCCCCAAAATCACCAGATTCAAAATTTCATTTCACTTCATTTTTTTTTTAATGCAATATTTATCAGATGATTAACACCTCAGTCGCACAGAGGAGAACGACACCAGACTGAAACTGGACCGAAACAAAAATTACACAGAAATACCAGAAAATCTGTCAAATCGGTCGGTTTAGAGTCGGTGTGGAGTCGTTGTGGAGTTGGAGTTGCATTGTGAGTGAGGTATACCTTTAAATGTTTAAGGAATGAATGGTGAGGGATGACTGGATTACTTACTGGTTGATATAGAAGCCTCGTGTCGATGCTGTGAAATGGTAGGATGTTCCTTCAGAGCACACAACATATAGGTACATCAGGTCACCTATAGAGATGAGAAAGATGGAACAATATAATCGTTCAAGTATTGCACTCTTAATAAAAGGAAAACATAATTCAACCCCTTCTCTATAGCAGGCTACAAATACCATCCAAGCATGCAGAAGATATAGTACAAGTTTTGACCTAAAAAATAACAAGCCGATTAAAAAAAAAATACACAAAACTAATATTATTTGATTTGCTTTGCAAGCTGACTTGTTTTTGTTTTTTTGGAGGGAGGGGGTTTAATGGGAGTTTTTTTTTTTTGTTGGGGGGGGGGGGTTGTTTGTTTACTTACTTTTTGTTTGTGTGTTTTTATTTCACAAGATTTTTCAGGTTTTTATTTCCTTTTAAGTATAAATATTCTGAAACCTATTCAGAAAGAATGCCTTTGGAATCACGTCTTTCTCTTAATGTTATTTTATAAACAAACTCCTTCATCTGAATTTTCTCTTAAATGATATTTTGAGGAATTTATGCACCAAACAACTATTAAAGAGAATGGCTTGAATAGAAAATGAAAATGGAGTAGCTAGAGTATGCATGGATTTTCAACACTGCCACAATTTTAAACTTTACTCTTCATCAGTGTTTTCCTCAAATTTTCACTCATCAATTTTTCAAATTTTTCAATTTTGTTTGCATGTACTGATATCATGGTAATGTTGCATTGGAGTTGGCCCTTTAATTCCTGTATGTGACAGTGTGCTTTACTCTGGGTAGATGCTCCACTCACACAAAAACATTCCTACAATCGAAACAAATACACAAATATCCATCCCTTCTCCAGAAATTTCATTCATTGGATAAATATACACCTGACAAAAACTCCTGTACCCTCTCTGCAAGTGAAGGTGTAAGCTCATCAATCTATTATTGGATCAACTTGACAGATAGGTGTGAAAATCCAATAAGAGTGTCATAAATTTTCCGGTTCACTAGACGGAGCGATTCATACCAAGTACAGGATTTACTGTGTATACATTTCTCTGCAAAACTGACCAATGCATAACAACACCAGATATTGGTAGAGTTTAGCAATGCAAATAAAAGGAAAATATTTTCAAGTGAACGGAACATGTGTTTTTCTGATGGCCTTAAATCATAACCAGGAGAACAAGTTTACCCACAACACATTGCATTTAACAGTTTATACACATATTCATTCTGGCAATGTCTTTTACCACCCCACCCCCTCCTACCCATTCCAAACCCATATCTACATAAGAAAGGTCCAGGAAGGGGGGGGGGGGCAAGTCAATACTAATAGACAGTTAGAGAGACAGACAGACAGACATAATGAAAATCTTAGAGTGAAAGAGATAACAACTAATAGGTTCATATGAAAATTGCACTTTGAGCTGTCTGTATAGTATTTGTTAACAGCAATGTTAAGAAATATTAAACATGACCTATCACATACATTCAATGACAATGACTTATTGCTGTGATTACAGTCAATTCCATACGCATTTATAAGACCACAAAAGTTTCAGTTATGTTAAAACCATAAACTTCTACGTGCAAGAAACGTTCTCAAGATTCATGGAGGTTTCATGCCACAAAACGAATCGAGCATACATGTCATAAAATAACATTTTGCATTTTACAAATGATCCTTGCTGTAAAAACGGTCCTCATTAACAAATCACAATGGTTTAATGTTATGAAGATTTCTGGTTTTAAGTTGTATAACATTTACATCCTGAAGACTTAGGTTGAACTGCCTCCCTGTAAACTCATTAACAATCAAGAGATGCCTTCATTAAGAATTACAGATTAGTAACTCTGCACATTTCTTGGTGTGGTTACTTTTCATGCACCTTGCGATGTCTTTTTCTCAAGTAGTTTCCATAAATATCTAATGATTTCTTTCTCAATGCTGGATGCAGGTTACCACTCTTCCATTGTCAAATATAATACAAAACCAGGACTGTTATCTAATTAGATAGACACCCTCTGTCAAAAATCAATATTTCTTCTCCAATCAGTTTCTTTAAATTATACTTCTCTTGGGATCAAAAATTTACGTCTTCTTTTCCTCACATTATAAACTATTTCTCCTCCGAGAATAAAATCTACTATGGAACAAAAATGTTCAATAAAAATAAAGAGTAAGGACTAACAGGGCATTGCAAGAAAGTTGCAATCAATTGCAAATCCCCAAAATCAAGCGAAGTCTTGCGATTAATTGCAAATTTGCAATTGATCGCAACTCAACTTTCTTGCAGTGCCCCATTAGTAAGAGAGAGAGAAGGGGGGGGGGGGATACAAGCTAGATCTAGTTAACTTAATTTAATTGTAAACTTTAATCCCAACAAAATCCTAGGAAACTTGGGAGAGTAGTGGGGCGTTGCAAGAAAGTTGAGTTGCAATTGATTATAAATATCAGTTGCAAATCACTTTTCAATCATTTCTTGCAATGCCCCATTAGAAGAAGAAAAAAAAGGAAGGACATATTACATGTTTTTTGTCTCAACAAGAATTTTTGCTCACCATGCATTCTTCTTGTCCCAGGGGGTGGGTTCCATCCTGAGAGAGTCAGCACCTTCAGACAGCTCAACGATCGGTTGTTCTCCTTGAAGGCTGGCTGCATCGGCAACAGAGGGCGCTCTTTAGACGCTGGCATGATGTACTCTGGAGGTGTGCAGTCCACCACGTCTGATGCCGCCGAGGATTTGCTGCGCTTCCGGTCGACTGGTGGAAACAATGAAACATACGATATTGGTAATTCTCAGGGCATTTGATTAATTTTTTTTGTTTAAGCCGTCCGAGTATCATGACTGTATTGAGTGTTTATTAGGAGTTCCACATGGCAGCACTGTCTGCATAATGTTTGATAAATTAATGTAACAAAAAAAGTCTATGAAAGTATGAACCTTGTAGAGTTTATACAATGTATATACATTAAAGTTTTTGAGGATCATTTCGCTAGGTGTATCTTTCCTAGGTTCCTACTGCCAATAATATTTTCATGCTAAACACACATATCACATCTTAAATGTAAGTATTCAAAAGACAAAAAATGAAAATCATTCAGGAATGCATTTAATACCACAGAAATGTACACTGAAATCTCATGTTGATTATTATAAAACCTATACAAAAATAATTAAACAAAAATCTGCACTCTGTCCTGTATAGTACCTTACAACCTCCCATGTTGGGTTTCACTTCATTAGATCCCAATGAAATATTCAAAGCAAATAGATTACATGGAGGAGTTATGGTGGCATTACGAGGGACGGTTGTTGGCTAAGTTCCAACAGGGATGGCATCATCACATCCCAACGTTACATCACAGCCTTCCATCCAAGTTACATACTCCAGGGTTATAATTGTTTCGCAACATTTGTAAACATTAGAATCTTGATCATTAATCTCTGTCCATGTTTAAAGAGCCATTCAGTCCAAAGAGATTTATCAACTTTGTAAAGCTACACAAAGTCTGGAAAGGTACGTGATAAACGAAATCAAAACAAAGATACAGGATACAGCTCTTAAAGTAAAACATGAGTAATCCAAAAGATCCTGCAAGTGTATTTAGAGTGTTACAAAACCAGTGAATTTAGAAAGACTTTTAATCAAAACATAGCATTGTCAAAGAGATACATTTCAAAATATCTTCAACTTAAAAAAAGGCCTAATAGACCTGTTTACTAACATATTTATGGATGTTTCTACCCTTAGCCTAGGGGACTGAAGTAAAGAGGTCAAATGAATGAACTATAATACTTGGAATCAAATCTACATACATTACTTGGTGGTAGGTCGGGCAAGGCCCAGACAAGCTTTTGGGGTCGTTAACAACCTAGATTAAATTGAAATGCTACTCAACTATAGACCTTTTTTAAAACATTATGCTTAAAAATTGAATATGTTAGTAAATTGGATGTCTATTGGATGTGATGGCTAGGTGCAGGTTTAACTTGGGCATGGGCAGACTGCACCCACATTATCAAGATGAATATTCAATTATTAATTTTCCCTCGTTAATTATCACAGGACAAAGAAAGTTAGAAACTTTCCCAGTAATGCAATGTGAATACAGGGTCTTAGTAAATGCATCTCGGCACTGGTGTTATTGTGTACTTCGTTTGTCCCAAGATGGATGTCGTGTTGATATTACGAGTAAGAGTTGGCACAGTTCTCCCTAACCTTTCGAATGCTACATGCCGCTATGCATACCACAGTCTCTTTAGATTCACATTGGGTCTCTCTCATTCAGACGAAGAGGGACTCAAGCGTCAACATCAAAGTCGGTGAAATGTTATGATGGAGACTAGCTCATGTTAAAAGCAAAGGCCTTTACGCCTCAGTCACACCGCCAAACCAACTCCAAATCGATCCTAGACTTAACTGATTCTTGACCATTCAGTGTAAAGGGATTTTTTGTTTGGTGTATTGTCAATCTGATGTCACCCATGGCAATGTGACTAGGGTTAGAGCCTTGTTAGGTTCACAAAATGTCAGGTTGACTGAACTCTAATTTAACAATGTGTTTACAGTCAAAAGTTGATTTGGGTAATATATTACATGTCACCACAAAATCTAGACTAATGGTCCTGCCATCACTAAGTAAGCCCACTTCTGGTCTGAACTCAACCCACTTTGAACCCACTCTGAAACTTTCACATTAAACAAAAAGTGGCTAAGCCCAGACTCCCATTAATTTTCAACCCACTTTCAACCCATTTGGGGCTGTGATATGAAACAGGGATACCAGTTACCTTTACTTAATTAGGCTAAAAAGAGACTACGCAATGTTGGAGGCTAAATATTTTGTACACGATGTAGTCTGATAAAGCCTGAAACAGAGAGCTGACAGCATTGATTCAGGCAAAACCCTGATATTGGCTACACAACACCAAAGGAGCAAACCTCTTTATACTGGCAAGTTGCCAATCATTTTGTCAAACAGTTCCAAGACCTTCTGGTACTAAACACGACAGATCTACACCATATGACCAAAACTCCAATAACCCATCTTACCGCCTTCTGGCTGGGAGCTAGGGATGTAAATTCCAGAGGGAGCGCATCCATTCCGGAGAGATTTGCCCCCATTGAGGGAGACAGAGTATGGACTGGGAGGCGATTAAACCAAGGATCTATCTTTGCGTCTCACAGCATGAACTGTGTGTCTCGTTATTAAGAACAGACCAGCTCAATGTTATTATGTACAGTGAAATGCTACAGACTGTCCTATAGTTTAGAGCTAACTTTGAGTTCATGAATGAAATGCTTGTAAAAGGAAACTGATTTCTGAATTGTTTATAAAAACAACTGATCAGTAGTTTGATATTACCACAATGAGTATTTAATTTTTGTTTTCTTTGCTCACTTCACATCTACATATAATATACAATATACATCAAAATCTTAGGCTGGTATCATTTATTTTTAAGTCTTTAAACAACCACGGTTAAGGTTGCATCTATGAATTTCTCATTTTCAGTCAAGCAAGAACTCAAATTTATACATCTAAACCACTCTATGCCAACAATTATAACAAACTTGCTCAAGTTTCAAAGCTTTCAGAATTGAATCGTATTGCTCCTCGTTTTAAAGGACCAGACCTAGTCCTGGAACTACTCTACTGGGAGTTGCCAATGGATCATGAAGAACATACCTGATCCTCCTGGCACTGTCAATGACCCCAATCACAAAACATACTGGTTCATCATTATAATGATTAAACACAATTCGCACCTTATTAACACAGGTATGGTATCGGTTGCAGATCATTAGTTGGGGCTAGACATGACTGTTTTGATAAAGATCATATCGAGGCTCTTGAAGGCAAGTGGAGGACGGATATAATCCAGGAGATTAAAGCAAGATATGGAATAATACCTACCATTCTAAGATTACAAGCCATTAATATATAATTTCATCTCGGTTCCCAACATTGACCTACGTCTGCAACCTACATGTATGTTTTTTAAGTATAGAGAATAGCACTTGACCCCTAGACGGTCTCGTTCACACATAACATGGAAAATCACCTTAAAAAAACAATGCCATTGCAAAATAAAAACATTTTAATTGCAAACGAATGGCAAGTTGGGGGTGAGTGGGGGGGGGGGAAGAAACTGTGCATAACAGCATACTAACGTAGATCTGTGTGCTTTATGATACAGAAATGTAAGGATCGTTAGCCTTATGTCGTGATTTTCTAGCGCTTTACTACCTCATATGTGAACGAAAATTTGAAGCCGTTTAACAACCTCATATGTGAATAAGGATTCAGCTAATCTAGAAATTGAGAGGAGGGGGGAGGGAGGGGGTCTAATCCTTCAATTGTTAAATAATTTTATATTTCCATTAGCAAAGGAGTCAGTGCAATTGAGTACACATCAATCAGCACCTATATCAAAACAGGCTCAAATCCTTTAAGTCGTCCCCCAGCTGTACAAAGCGCCCTGCACATTGCTGCCAGACCAACGAAAGACACGAAACAGTCATCACGGTGATGGTCTCGCAAAGGAGGTAAAACCATACCTGAGAGGCGTTTCATAAAGCTGTGCGTACAGTTACGCATCACTTTACGAATGACTTGAATATGAAGAGCTAAATGGGATTCTCAAATCCTTTTAATTGCATAAGCTAAAGTTGAAATATGCAGATGTAGAATAGCCTAATCATTATTAACAAAACATTTTAATGCAAAGTGTATTTTTGGCAACATTTCAATTGAGACTATGGGAAATACAGTGACCCCTAGTTAAAATGTCAGGAAAAACTTGGGCATCCCATTTGGTCCTTCATATTCAAATCATTTGTAAAATCATTCGTAACTGTACGCACATCTTTATGAAACACCCCCAAGCATTGAGGCAAAAACTCATCAGTCCAAAAGAAATGAGATTCAACAAAGCTTCTTGTTTTGTTAAGTAAAATATAGAGACAGACAGTTGAGAACTTTAAAATGTTGGTAGATGCCATTGCAGAACATAAAGTTTCTAAGCCAGTTTCTAAGAGATTAATTCTGGACATATAAGAGGAATTGGCCTCCCTTTAACAAAAAAAAGTACCTGAATTAGAAAAAAAACAAGATCTCTACCAGTACCATTTTTTAGAGAAATAAGTCACTAATTAACTTGTTTTATTGCTTATCATAATATCCCACAACTATTGATGGATATTTTGTCATGATGTAAGTATCATAAAGTACACTTTGCTGCAATAAAATGCACCAAAGAGTTATGATTATTATCAGATAAAAAGGACTTGGCCTTGTCTACATTAAAGCCCCACTGCACTACTTATAGCTACTTGCGCCCTCTATATAACAATGCATAATCGGTGACCATTGGTCCCCCATGATCC
>JARBES010000124.1:16853092-16864890 GCA_030265145.1 Strongylocentrotus pallidus
AATACGCATTAAAAGTAGTAAAAAGCACAAAACAAAAACGACAATGTAATAATTGAAATTAACAGCGGAAAAAACATGGATTGCTGAATTACAATTTTACCATAATAACTTTGCCTTTTTTTCCTTACACGCTTCGCTAGCTCGCAGTATTTGGGATCCGGATAATATATTTTGTTTAAGGCAAGAAGCCCGCACCCGAAAACCTGCCCGTATGTTTAAATGTATGAGGGATGGAAAAACAAATTCTCTTGAATGAATTAGGGATTGGGGTGACGCAAGCCTTTTTAAATCCTGAAAGGGTGCCCTGACTAAAGAGAAGAAATAAAGCTTGATAAATGCTGATCTAGTACACTAAAGACTGGTGCCCCCTCCCCCCATGACTAAGCCCATCCGACCCCACTGATTAGAATCCTCCGCATGCAAGATGTCTTGTTATTCAAGTTTATCTTGTGGTCAATCAGTTTCAACACTTTCAATTTATCTCCGTCTGATTAAATTTTTAGTTCGTCTCACCTAAAAGGCCTTTTTAGAATATCATGATCGACTTCGTAAATTGTTCAATCAATTCAACAACAAATTCCTTCGCTTTCATTAACTAGTTTAATTTTGTTTCTGTTTTTATGTATATCCATTGCCTCAATATCAATCAAAATAATCATAGAAATTATAATCAATTATTTCATCGAACCTTTTCTTTTACTGATCCGAGTGATGACGATAATTGATGAACTGTTTTGCGAGATAAGAAATTGAACTAAAGCAATCGACAAAACAAAATAGACTTTGACAATACTGAATGCCGAAGATAGTCTGTAGTTGGTGTGTCTGTTTTATCTGCTTGTTAAGGAAGTATTTGTATGCTTTTGAGTAAGCACCCAAGAGAAAGACGGCTTTAAGTCCTCTTCGACGGACTTTGGGAAAGATTATTACTGTCTTACCAAAGAGCAATATTGCATCAAATTTGTTTCAAACCTGGGATCCCCATTTACTAGACCACTGCTCTACCACTAAGCAATTGCATCTCAAATTTTCGAATTGGAACAAATTATGAAAACGAATGAAAAGGACGAATTCGACCATGAAATTTACCAGACTACGAAGCCTTCAGTCGTAATTAAAAAAATACGAAATGCATGTTATTATATTAATTTAAGTGTTTAAATAAACGAATACACATTTCGAGCTCTTTAAAAGCTATTGTTGTAATTGACCTGTTTTTTAATAATTAAAAGTCGTACATTTTAAATAACAGCCAAAGAATAAATAAAATGGAATTAAAAATACAACAAACTTAAAATACAAAACTTTGGTACGAAATTGGTTAGATAGAATACAGTTATATGCAAAGTCATATTCAAAGTGGGAAAAACATCACACAAAAAAAAGGAATGGAAACAGATAATTATTGAAAAGGGTGGATGAGATCAATCTTGAAATAGAAAATGAGGGAGAAAAGACATGATTTTTTTCGTAATCATTGAAACTTAGAATAGCAATATGATTTCAACCAATGATGAGAGATATTAATTGGAACACAATAATCGTATAAGATAGTAAATACAATTATTAGAATATCGATAAATATTGCCATTTATGAGTTGTATATTGATCGAGCGTTTGATTTAAATACATGCAATGTCGAAAACGTATATAAAACTTACTTAAGACTGTGAGGAAGCTTCGTTGCAGAAACAAACAAGTTTATTGTGAGCAGCTTGCCTGTGTACTTCACTGCGGAAACGAAAGAGTGTCACGCAACTGTCTATAGCCGACTGCCAAAAGCGAGTGTGAGTTTTGCGAGTATGCAGACCCTTTATAGTAACTGCTCCGATATATCTCTATTGTATATCATGCCTCAGCCCCTCCCCCTACCACCTCTATTCGATGGAATCTTCTCACGTATTTTTTTTCTAAACTAGCCTCTTACTACCCCACCATTTTTCTCTCCAACATCCAATATTCATTACATTACCCGTTGTTAATTAAAAAAAGAAATATGAAAAATGTCGACCCCTATTTCTTTTTGTTAAAGATTATAATTTTATCAAACTTTTTTATCAACTTATAAATTCCATAATTGCGAGACTAATTATTGGGGAATATAATGAATTATATACTGATCATGAACGGTTATTTTTTATAGACAGCCATAATTCGAATGTGTCAACTTATAAATTCCATAATTGCGAGACTAATTATTGGGTGATATAATGAATTATATACTGATTATGAAAGGTTATGTTATATACAGTCATAATTCGAATGTCATTTTATTTTTGCTTGATGATTCTATTATTGTTTGCTAATGGATCAATAGGGTTTTTTCATTTGTATTCTCACTTATTTTTCTATAAAAAAAAAGTTATGAAAAATGTATTACAGAAATACACTCGTTCAGGCGTTCCTCACATAAAAGGTGTTAATTAAAAAAACGGATTAACATTCAACCGCTGTAGTACTGTATAAATTAAATGCATCAGTATCGCCATCGTCATCATCATCATCACCATGATGATGACATCATTTTCGTTACCATCACTATATATGTTATAGCTTTGTCATTATCATAATCATTATTATTTGTATCATCGTTTATGATTACTTTTATTGTTATTATCTATTTCGTTTTTATTATTATCATGATTATTATTATTTTGTATCATTATCATCGTTATTATTATTATTATAATTATTATCCTAATTGTTGTTGTAGTTGTTGTGGTTTTCATTATTCCATCATCATCATTATAACTTGCATTATGATTACATCATGCAGCGTACTCGTATCATGGGACAAAAGTGACACAGATAATGATGATGATGATGGTGATGATGACGTCTGATGAAAGCGTCGGTATTCGCCTTTGTTGGCCGCTAATGGCGCTTACTTGTGTCAAATGTAGCCCACTTCCAATCAATATCCATGATATGATAGCAACTATTATTCCTGCCAAACCCTTTCAAACACGAGGATACCGTCAACTTCCTGAAATACTTGTCTGCAATTGTGGTTTTCAGAGAGAAAGAGAGAGAAAATCAATACATTTCATATTAGCAGGGGGCGGACATCACTAATGAAGCGAACATTTAATGATTTTGTGGAAAGAGGAATGCTGGACAATAACTGCATTATAAGACTCGGCCAAATCAAAATTACCTTATATTATTTTAAGTTTTCATTTCGAATACCTACATTTTCCGATTAAAATAGTGGATCTAGCTTCCTGTGCTCATGTAATTATTGATTAAATTTTGTCATAATCCCAAAGAAGCTAGATAGCTGATATCTGCTGATGTTATTTTATATCTTTGTTCTTTGTTCAGATTGTTCATGATTTTTTTCTTTAACTTCATAAGGCAGTCGTTTAGCAGGAATATGATAGAAAAATATTGAATTCAAGGGTAGCTCACGGTATTTTATTCAAGAAATAAAGATAACAAGTACGTTGACGTCGACAAATGAGTGATTCAATGTTTGTAAAGAACCCAATTTATTGATGACTTGATGTCTCTGGTTTGTATTCAATCTCTCTCTTTCGCTTCTTTCTCCTTCTATTTTCTCTCTCTTCACTATCACACCCTCTCTTTCTCTCTTTCTCTCACACATAAAACATAAACCAACAAGGAAAAGCAAATCAAATGACGATTATAGTGATACTAATTCTACAACAACCTCTTCTAGTAATGATAATGATAATTGATGGTACTAGTTATAGTACTTTATGTATGCAAAATGGCATTTCAGCGTTGTTATGGTAAAGCCATCATTACAAGTATCATTACAGGTGGGGCTTCAACGCTACCCTGAAACTATTTATCAGTCGTGAACATTCGTGGAAATCCGAATTCATAATCATCGCCTTGGAGTCGAGCTGATGTCGGTCAGGGCCCTATTTCACAAAACTTGTCATCAGTGACAAATGACAGTTTTTGTTATAAGCTACTGAAATCCTTGCTTCTGATTGGTTATCAGCAGAATTGTCACTGATTATGGTCAATTGTCATTGAAAATAAGCTTTGTGAAACGGGTCCCTGGTGTCGGTCACAGCCTAACCGATTACATACAAATTCCGAACCGACCGACTGTTGGCCATCGAAGACCATGTAATATTTCGTTCAGTCATGTGTCGGTCTGCTGTTTGTGTCCCACGGATAATTACCCCAGTGTTGTAACCATTTTACACCACGTGCACATTTGATTTTCACACGCATCGGTCACACAGCCAAACTGACTTCAAACAGACATAAATGATATGTGGCTGGTCCACAGAGGTTTCCAGTCGATTGTGATACCAAGGATATCAAGATCCTTCTGGACTGTCGATTTGGACTGTTCCAGATAACCCAGGGCCTTTTTCTGTGTTGCTGCAAAGGTGGCATTGCACTTCAAGATGGTGTCTTTCATTATTTTGTTAAAATTAGGATAGTTTGCAAAGCCTTCAAATTTGAAAAAGAAGTTGACCCATTTTTTTGTGTGTAGTGCGGATAAATCCCGTGATTGCCGGTCTGAGCCGTAATTTTAATCTCGAACAATATGAAACAGACAAGAAGTTTCGGCATGTGACAGATATAAGTGTAAATAGCAGATTTTTAGCTTCAAAATGGTTTAGGTCATTATGTAGTTTAAATAGTTCTAAAAGCCCTCAAGTTTGAAAACGCATTTTGGCCATGATCGTAGGAACAGGGCTGATAAAAATGAGCCTTAACTTCAATGTTACACAACAAGATCCATACATAAACAACCGGCTTGTGACATCATACATGAGAGTTAGGGACGATTATTTCATTGTTTAGTTAAAATGTCATACGATAGCTTTAAAAGCCTTTAAGGTTGAAAATGCAATTTGGCCATTAGTATATGCATTATTCGGGTGTAGCCTTCCTCTATACCTGCTAGAGCCCTAATTACCTTCTGTGACAATACGACAGAGACGTTAAGTCTCGATATGTGAAATAATATCTGACAGTAAAGGACTAGTGTTTCCAGCTTTTAAACCCTGTACGACGCTTCGTGCCCAAACTTCAGTGTAAAACAATGAGACCAAGGCAAGAAATCTGGCATGTGACATATATGAGTGTACAGAGCAGGTCTCAGCTTCAAAATTATGTAGGGTTATTATCTAGTTAAAATATCATACGACAGTTTACAAAGCCTTCAAAGTTGAAAAAAGCAGTTTACCCATTTGTGTTTGTTCAGTGTAGATAAACCCCGTAATTGCCGTTTAGAACCCTAATTTTTATCTTAAACAATAAGACACAGACAGGAAGTGTTGGCATGTGACATGTATGAGTGTAAAGAACAGGTTTTCAGCTTCAAAATTGTGTAGGTCATTATGTAGTCAAAATGTAATACGATAGGTGTGAAACCCTTCAAGTTTGAAAACGCATTTTGGTCATGGCTGTCGGTAGAGGGCGGAACAAAAGAACGTCCGGTTAGAGCCATAACTGCAATGTATCACACAACGAGCCATACATAAACAAAATTGGCATGTGACATAATATGTGAGAGTAAAAGACAGGTTTCAGGCTTTAAAAAGGTGCATTTCATTGTTTAGTCAAAATAACATACGATAGCTTTAAAAGCCTTCAAGGTGGAAACGCACTTTGGCCGTTAGTGTATGTGTTATGCATGTATGGTCTTCCGATATGCCAGCTTGAACCCTGATTGCCTTATGTAACAATAAGACAGAGACATATAGTTTCGGTATATGATATAATATATAAGAGTAAAGGACATTAAGGATTTCTTTATATTAAGTTAAAATGTCAAATGATAATTTAAAGGCTTTCAAAATTGAAAAAGCAGTTGCACACTTTTGCATGTATTGTGCGGATAAACCCTGTAATCACCGGTTAATGGCAAACTTCAGTGTAAAACAATAAGACCCAGACAAGAAATTTGGCACGAGGAATATATCAGTGTAAACAGCAGGTTTCAAAATGGTGTATTTCATTAGTTTGTTAGAACATGATATGATAGTTTACAAAGCCTTCACAGTTGAAAAAGCAGTTTAAACATGTATGTTTGTTCAGTGCAGATAAACCCCGTAATTGCCGTTTGGAGCCCTAATTTTGATCTTGAACATAAGACACAGACAAGAAGTTTCGGCATGTGACATAATTATATGAGTTAAAAGAGCAGGTTTTCAGCTTCAAAATGGTGTACATTATTATGTAGCTAAAATATCATACAATGGTTTTAAAAGCCCTCGAGTTTATAGAAAACGTATTTTGACCATGGCTGTAGGTAGAGGGCGGATAAAAGAAACGTCCGGTTTAACAGCCTTAACTTCAATCTGAAACAAACAGATCCATACATAAACATATCGGCATGTGACATAACAAATGAGAGTATTACAAAAAGGACAACATTCAAACTTTAAAATGGAGTATTTTATTGTTTTAATAGGGAAAATGTCATACTATAGCTTTAAAAGCCTTCAAGGTTAAAAACGCATGTTGGCCATTACTGTATGTATTATGTATGTATAGCCTTCCGATATACCTGCTAGAGCCCTAATTACGTTTTGTAACAATAAGACATCTTGATCTCGGTATGTAAAATAAGAATAATACTTTATTCTCTGTCTCATCGTTACAGAAGGTAATAGGCATATCGGAAGGCTATACATGCAAAATACATACACTAATGGCCAAAATGCGTTTTCAACCTTGAAGGCATTTAAAGATATTGCATGGCATTTCAATTAAACAATGAAATACTTCATTTTAAAGCTGGAATATTGTCCCTTACTCTCATATGTTATGTTACATGCCGAACTGTTATGTATGGATCGTTTTGTTTCATATGAAAGATAAGGCTCTAACCGGCAATTACAAGGTTTATCCGCACAATACCAACACAAACGTGCAACTGCGTTTTCTTTTTATAATATGACATTTTAACTAAATATAAAGAAATCCTCAATGTTAAAGCTGAAAACATGTCCTTTACTCTCATATATTATTTCACATACCGAGACTTTACGTCTCTGTCGTATTGTTACAGAAGGTAATTAGGGCTCTAGCAGGCATAGAGGAAGGTTACACCCGCACAATACATACAATAATTGCCAAATTGCGTGTTCAACTTTGAAGGCTTTTAAGGCTATCGTATGACATTTTGACTGATAATGATATACAACATTTTAGAGCCTAAAACCTGTATTTTACTCTCACATGTTATGTCACAATCTGAATTATTATTGTGTGTGTTTTATTTTTTCACATTGAAGTTAGGGCTCTTCCCGGAAGGTTTTTTTTTTTCCCAATCAGCTCTCTACCAATTCAACAATGTCCAAAATGCGTTTCCGAATTTAAGGTCTTTCACAACTATCGTATGATATTTTAACTAAATAACGATCTACACCATTTTCAAGATGAAAACGTCCTCTTCACACTAATATATGTCTAATGTCAAATTTGTTGTTTGTGTCTTATTGTTTTACACTAAAGTTTGGGCACAAACCGGCGATTACAGGGTTTATCCGCAAAATACAAAAAACAATGTGCAACTGCGTTTCCTTAATATCGTTTAGTAGGTCCTATCCTAAGAGAACCCTTAACCAAAAAACAGACAGTCTTTTAACAACAAACTTGGCTTTAAAAAAGTGTTTATCCTAGCCGTAGAGCAAATGTGACCTAGGCAGTAGTGAAAATGTCATATGGTAGTTTCAAAAGCTTTTAAGGTACAAAACGCAGAAACTTTGTTTTGAAGCTAATGTATTATCAATCTTGAGAGGGAGCTATACAACATAAAGAGTTTACTATTCCCAATTTCATCATTTTAAACTCGATTTCAACCGCGACAACGATCATTAATTATTGTAGGAATAGACATGTACATGCAATTTATAATGATAGTAAACAAAGCAAAAACTATCACATTACAACTGAGATATACTTGATCAAACGTGCGTTTCCAAACTTTTTGTTGAGAATTTTATACTTGAATATTAGTTTGTAATAGATATTCAAGTATAGCGTGCTGTTAACTATTCCTTATGAATTCGATTTATCAAATGATTGAAGATAGATCGAAGAAGGGCTCTAGGTTAATACAAGTTGTTTGTAAGTGAAATTTTAGGGAATTTGGGGGAATTCAAAGTGAAAACTTGTGCTATAGTCGGCCCAAAGTTGTTTTATCTTCCTTGTTTGATTATTGTATATGTAAATGTATCATTTTTTTCGAGAATCGTTTTTTCTTTTCCATATGGTATCATACAAGAATAAGTACGATTAAAATTATACCGTTTCTCCTGATTTTGTGCCGTTGCTCATCTCGTGTTATAATTGGCCTCCAAAGTTGCAAATGCTTTCATTGACACACCAATTTGCCAATTAGTAAGATAACAAAACGTACATGAAGTGATCAAACGGTATTTTATTCAGGTCATATTTCTTTTCATATCAAAAGGAATGTTTTGTTGGTGGAAAGTCCATTCAACAAAATGGCAACCAAAGTTGACAATGCTTTCATTAAACACACCACTTTGCCAAGTAGTAAGATAACATAAGATTCATGAACCGAACAAACAGTATTTTCTTAAAGTTATGTTTCTCTTCGTATCAAAATGAATCTTTTGTTGGTGGAGAGTCCGTTCAACAATATGGGCCACCAAAGTTGCAAATGCTTTCATTGACACACCTCTTTGCCACGTAGTAAGATAACATAAATACATGAAGTGTACAACCAGTGTTTTCTTCAGGTCATGTTTCTCTTCATAAGAAATTGGATCTTTCAACCCATATGATGTAGGCATATTTTATTGTGGCGAGCGTCATGCCACTAATTGTATCATAGTTATTCAGTATGGAATCTCATTTAAGGTTACATTTTTTGTTAATGTTTTATTTCCACATTAATTGCAAATGTACACATTTTTACAAAGTGAGGCATATACAAAAGACGACAGACTTTATGCTTGAATGATTGTCATCGAAACGGAGTTGAGTGTTTTGTCAATTCTGCTTGTTGCTACGGCAGAGAGCCAGTGAAAAAGATTTTTTAAAATCAAATTATGGAAATGCAATCATCACTTTAAACAAACAGAAATGTGTTATTCTTTGCTCATTTTTCCTGATTGAGGTATCATATGAAAGGGCAGGAACTGAACTTTCTAGAAATGTGATTTTCTCCTTGAAATTCAGATACCGTCCGCCAAATGACTTATTGGTTTCCTCTCTTCAAATTGATTTTGTATCGCGCATGCGTGATATATGCATCATATAAGTTGCATCTAATGAAAGAAAAGGATCTAAGCTTTACAAACATGTGTCATTTATTAATTATAATTGTAATTAAGTTATGATAAAACATCGATAGTTCTCGGTTTCGTTTTTTCTGAGACGCACTGTATAGATCAAATGTCAAGTTAATTGTTAATATATGTGCATGTATGTGGTCAGAATTAAACAAACCGGTATGTTGCTTCACAATCAGAACGTCATTTTAGCCAGACATCGGGAAATGATGTTGGGCCAACATTGGGCTGGCGGACATTTCAACAAAATTTCCCGACATCCGGTTAATATTGGGCTGGCGGACACCGTAGCGGACATTTTTACTTTGGGTCAATGTAGGAACTTGATGTTGTTCATATGCCTCGAGGTTCATTGGCCAACGTTGGCCCGATGTCGCATTTCTATCTGGGAGGTTTCTGTCAATAAGGTTATATTTCAGTTAATCGTGGTAATCCATCTTAGTATTTTGCTCTGCCTGGTTTAATGCCTTTCCCGCTAGTGCAACTTTTTCCTGTCTTCAGGGGTTTTATATTTCCTATGTTTACAACAAAGGCGTTTTTGTTCCATTGTCAAACCAGGCCTTGTCACATGTTTTCTTGATAACTGTTTTACTTGGAATGTACTTTTACAAATTAACATTGATGACCGGCGTGACCATGGTTCATAAAGTTTCAGGGTCACTCCCTTAAAAAAATTCACACCACTTGACTGGTGATATACGTCCTCTCAAATCCCAGAATAGGGACTTTTAGATTCGCACGAAGACAATGGGGATTGCTACGATCGACGTCCTTTTAATGCACTGCCTTGAATGGACGTCACACGTATCAGTCCACGCAACTGTAAAAGTCCCTACTGTAACCCTTTGTAGGACCAGACTTTTCTTTTGTATGGCTTGTCACGAAACACAACGATATGGAGCTGTAATATCACTGGGTCGTGGTCTGGTATGCTCCTACATAGGCAGTGGATGTGGCCGTAGAGGGCAGGTCTGTAATTGCTACATCTAGCACATTTACCCCTCCAAAGTTGGATCGTTTACGATGTGTTGTGTGCCTAAGTTATCAGAAAGTTATTGAGATCGAAGACCAGTACTGTAAGTGGATCGGCTTCCCAGCCAGTCTTGGAGATGGACATTAAATTCACCAACAAGCATAAGAGACTATGCACAGTATTCAGCCATTTTTCGAAAGATACCTTTCTTAAAATGACTGAATATGGGGCACAGTCATGTTGCAATCTAGATATTATATGGCGTCATTATTAGCACCAGTGCTCTGTTGATACCACCAGCATGCAGTGTATGTAACTTAAAGCCCCACTGTACTTCTTGTAGCTACTTGCTCCCACTTTATAGAAAACAATTCCTAATCGTTGACCGTTGGTCCCACGTGATCCTCTTTTGTATGTTAATTGAGAGTTGAGTTGATGAGATAGCTACCTGTCAGTGACCACGCTGTGTGGTCTAATTCCTCCTGATCAAACTAGTACAGACGAGCTTTAATTGGGATGTCTGCTTGGATCATGATGTACAGCGATTCCGTTAGAGCAGTACGCAACATTATATATTTATGTTGTAAATGTATTATTCCTTTTGATGGACCATAACAAATAATGAGTAATGATGATAATGATAATCTCGATTTAAAAAGCGTTTTATGTAAACAACTATCTATATGCGCTTTACAGATGTTATTACCCCAGTAATCAGATTCATTCACGCACAATGTGCACCATTTCCGCTCCCTAGCAACTACTACCATATAGGCTTCCGTCATTCTACCGGGTCCCCATTTATATCATGGGTATGGAGTGGCAAATATTGATTAATGCCTTGCTAAAAGACATTAATGCCGTGTCGGGGATCGAACCCATGACCTTTGAATTTGAAGTCAAATACTAAACCACTCGATTACGACACCTCGTACTACTACCACTACTACTAATACTACTCATACTACTCATACTACTACTACTACTACTTCTACAACTAGGCCTACTACTACAACTAATAACAATAATAATACTACTGCTAATAATAATACGACTACTACTACTACTACTACTACTACTACTACTACTGGAAAATGCATTGGTAATCACTGGTACTGTTTTACAGTGCACTAGACAGAAATGCAACACTCTTATGCACAGCCGGACAATTAGAGAACTGTACTTTGCAACTTATCACTTTTACTTCCCCCTCGCACATTCCATGACTGAAATATAATAACAAATTGGGTATCATTTTAAAGAGGAATACAATTTTGTTCTATTAATTCTAAACAGAGCGATGGTTATGCCATTTTAAGAGAGTGGTATAATCGATCAAACTCGAGTTTTTTAAACTTTTTAGGAGGGGGGCGGTTTATGTTTATTTCGCACCACTGCCACATGTCCATGTTGTGCGAATATACATTATATTATACGGTGGATCTTCTTGCTGAGTACATACTAAATAGCAAGGTAACTCTGTGGACACATTGGCCCGAATTCACAAAGCAAGGTTTGAGCTCAGACCAAGGTTTGAGCTCAAACCTCCTTTTGTTTCGCCA
>JARBES010000124.1:16986307-17000563 GCA_030265145.1 Strongylocentrotus pallidus
CTCCCTTCCCCTCCTCCCAACCCCCTTCCCCCAATAGTGTCCTCCATGCAGGGTGTTCACCAAAGAGTTGAAATCCACCTATGACAAGATCAAGGAGTCTGGACAGTCCTTTGAGATCATCTTCGCCAGCCGAGACAGAGCAGAGGATGCCTTCAAAAACTACTTTGGGGAAATGCCCTGGCTAGGTTTCCCTTTTGGAGATAAGCGTATTGGCGAGCTAGCCAAGCTCTTTTCTGTCCAAGGTATGTTTAACAGATACAGTGAAAGAGAGAGAAAGAAAGAGAGCTTCATTGATTACCAAAAGTTTTTCTAGATCCATTTGTATGTGACTCATGTTACAGGTATGCTTAGGGCCAAGTCCTAGATGCACATGTATTTGGTCATTTCGTCCCCATTTTCACGAAGTGACGGTAGTGAGGAGAATCGTCACACAAATTTGTGAAAAAATTGACGATTTGATGCCCCAAACGATACCAAATATTGTGGAGTTCTGCAAATGATTTTTTTTTTTTTTTTTCTTCTTCTTTTTTTTTCTTTTCATTTTCATGTGGTCTGATCTAATCTGTATTTTCTTCATATTTCTTAACCGTTAAGTTATAGAATGTCAGATTTTAAAAAAAATAGATATTGATTTAATTCATTCTAGCTGTACACATGATATTTTTAAAGGTAATTGGTACACTTTAAGCACAAGGAATATTTTTTTTAAGTGGAAAATTCTGTTTCGATGACAGGCCTTTCTTCAGCAATCTAAAAGTATAAGGAATGTTGGGTAAATGCTTGTTCAAGTATGGTGCAGCTAAACTATGCCAATTTTGTAATGATACATTTTTGTATCATAAACACAGAGCTCAGCGAAACCACACTTTTAAGTCCTACATGTATGTTGCGCGCAGTTGTCATTCATTTACGCATATATTTTTTTAACGCAGCTGCTTTTTTACGAGGGTATACCATGCCATATATCTGAACGAGCCTTAACTGTAATCTGGGTGCTGCAATACACTGTATCTGCACGATTCAAATGGAATGCAAGAAATCCACTGGGGAGGCAAGCTTGGCTACTCTAATACTCAGTGAAACTAACAAATTATTATCATGGTTCAGCTTACAATGACAAGGATATCTTTCCTACATTTGTAATGCTCGTAGTTTAGTAACTTTAGTTATTCTGAGAGATTTATGGTATTCTTGCCCGTTAATCTACAAGATAATGGATTCCTCACCAAAGTGTATGAGAGAGGTATAAAGCAAGATATTCTTTATTAGCAGAATGTACAGATTTTCGGCACGACATGGGCATTGCCATTTTCTTGATAACGTGACATACTATGCAAAGTTGTTTTTCAAATTTATGGGTGTTCCTATCCACTGTGGGAGGTGATGAAATATTTCATTCACCTGCTATTACCTTTTGTACTACAACTGTCAGAATGAAAATGTACTGTACAAGAGATGAAGATACTCTTAGCCATGATGTGATGACGTTTAGCATGACATGGGCGCAGCCATTTTCTTGAAAATGTGACGTACCACTTGAAGTTTATTTGGAAAGACTCTTTAAATCAATAACAAAATCTTTCCTTTTCAATGAACAAAAATCGTAGCTGAGAAGATAGAAATTATATTTGGTGAAAAATATATAACTGGGAAACAATTGCAACTTATTCATTCATAAATACTAAAATATAGCAGTTTACAAATCTATTACAGTTATGAGAAACCTTCACCCCAGAAGAGCACCAATGTATTTATACAATTTGCGTTCTGCCGATTGGAGTACAAAGGATTAGATTAGGTGAATGAAATGCTTCATCACCACACACACCTGGGAAGGAAGCATCCTTAAATTTGAATAAGGTTCATTTACTTGATAAACGACTTCACATAGTACGTCGCGTAATCAAGAAAATGGCAATGCCCAAGTGGTGCTGAGAATACGTTACATTACTCTTGCTTTGTAGATTAATGGGCAAAAATATTATATATCTCTCAGAAAAGTTATTTCTAGGGGTGAGTATAGTCTGTCCAGCCATTCTGAAATACTGTACATCTACCATATACTACTAAATTGTTTAATTTGGAAATGATTACTGTACATGGTTGTCACACTGCCCACGGAACTGCAGTGTATCAAAATCCATCTTGGGGAGAATAGCTATGTTGCATGAGAACCATATGTGCCCATGCTCATTATGTGGCTATGTATTGATTGATGGTAGCAGAGTTCTTAAAGGGACTCTGTAACATTGTTCAGATGAGAGAAAATGGTGCTAAGGTAGTGACTCCAATGCTAGATGTACAATTAAAGATAATCTGAAAGTTTGAGTGAAAACGGGCCATTAATGATAACAACTGGGGAAAACTGATCTGATCGATTCCTTAATTCTCCCAACTAAATTATTACAATTTAATTACATTTTAGGTGAATGTAAATCGTCACAAAGCAATGAATTGGCTTCATATACCATTCCAGACATTTAAGTGTTGAAAGGTTTTTTAAAGCCTGTCTTTAATGTCTTATTTTCATGGGAAAATTGTTGGGATAATTTACTGTTTTTTAATAGAGGGTGTTGACCAGTGACGCCCTCAAAGAAAACCATAAATATCTTTGTGGTTTGAGAATTTTTTCAGGATTTTTTGCACGCTAGAGAGTGAGTACAGTAACATTTTATACAAATATTACACAGTTTTTTCATCAACCTTCAACAATGTTACAGAGTCACTTTAAAGGCGGTCTAGGTCTAATTGGTTGGAAATGTTTTCTTTTATGTAAATGGGTTCTAGAATGTAGGCAATCTAATTGGTCAAGTGACACCATATGACTGTGGCTGGACAAGTCTTGTTCACCTGCGTGCAGTGCATATTCACTAATGCACTTGCAAACTTGAATTATCTGAATACTGTTTACAGCATAGACTTATTAAAAATATGCCCATGTTAAGAATAAAAAATGTAGCATTTTCACTCTCAGACTCCCGGTAGTCTCAGAGTCGAGTCTTCGTACTGATAATTCCTTAAAAATATGAATGTTACTGCATTGTTCATCAATTTATCTTAAATACGTTTACAAGCATTTAATGTATTTCCAGGCGAAAAACTTCATGATCATTAATGTATGCCTGTTTTCTTAACTACTTGCAAATTACATTAATGGTACATGTATGATACTTCTTTCATATTTATCATTCTTCATTCATGTATAATTGTACATATGATACTTGATAGTTATTTCATGAGGTTAATCCATTTGTATACTGCATAATATACTTCTTTCATTCATATAAATATAAATAGTACAAGTATTATATTTCATTTAATTGTATACTGCGTTTATATGACACGTTCGTTTGATAATAATACATTCATAATATGATAGCTAGTTCATTCATTTGTATAATACACGTATGTGATTGTTCATTCATTTGTATGTTGTGGCGTGTGCCTGTAATCCGGCTCCTAGGAAGTCTGAGTTGGTTAGTTCACTGGTTCACTGTGTTCACTGGTTCACTAGGTATGATAGTGCATTTTATAGGTGGCAAACACTGTATGGAATTAAAGACCTTGGGCCATTGTGGCTTTTGTGTTCTGAAAATTCAAGGATGAGATCCCATAACCACAACATTCTGCTAGTGCTGTGTATAGTACTCAATCACTGTATATTATTACTATTGACTGCTATCCGCTGCAATTCCAATATATCCTGTTGTTTAGACAATGAGAATTCATCATAAAGCTATACAATAATTTTTTTGTGTGCCTACTCTGAACGTGTTTAAAGAACAATTTAGCGAAACGGATGTTTGCATGAGCATCATTTTGAACGATAACTCTACAAACAATCAAGGTCCGGTTGTAATCTGAACATTGTATCATATCATATCGTATCGCTACTTATACAGTGATTCATTAAACATTTCTTGAATTTCTTATACATTTCTTGAATTTGAATGACTTTATCTTCTTAAATTTAAAGTATTCATTGTCCATTGGATAATTGTAAAAAATATCAGCAACATAACATCATAACACGTACTGCACACCTGGGACCCGTTTCACAAAGCCTTTTTCAATGACAAATGACAAAAATCAGTGACAAATCTGCTGATAACCAATCAGAAGCAAGGATTTCAGTAGCTTATTAAAAAAACTGTCATTTGTCACTGATGACAAGTTTTGTGAAATGGTTCCCATGGGTTTTTAAGGCAGGAAAGTCAGAAGTGTTATTAAAATGAATTCATTAATAGCAGAATGCTTTCTTTTTCAGGCATACCCAAACTGGCTATCGTGGATGCCCAGGGAAAGGTCATCACGGCAGATGCCAGAGGTTCTGTTACCAAGGATCCAGAGGGCAAGGTACTTTATGCAGTATCTTGGATTATATTACCATAAAACCATAATCCATCGTAATGTTTCATGTCATAATAATAATAATAATAAAACTGATAATGAAAAACACAAAATCATAATAATTATAATAATTATAATAATTATAATGATAATAATACTGGTAATAATAATAATAGTAATAACAACAGAATAGTAGTAATAATAATGATAAGGATATATATTACTCATTGCGGATAGCTTGCTTACAATATATTTTATCACCTGAGGAAGTGTTGCAGCGGCGCACGAAACGTCATGATCTCTTAGATCCCTTGTTGACAATACATTGCGAGACAAACGAATATCACTAGCAATATTATTTTCGATAATGATTCAATTCAAGTTTATTTTCACATTTGGTTGAAAACAAAGAAATGCCATTAATATAACAAATATGCCAAAGAATACAATACAACACAAAATATATATAATGGTGATAATGATATTTATAATAATGATAATGATGCTGATGAGAAAGAAGAAGGAAAGAAGAACAAGAAGGAAAAAAAGGAGGAGAAGGATAAGAAGTCTTGTTTACACCTGTAGGGTAACCCTATCAGTAATTTAATATGTGCTCTGTTAGGGCTCCGTAATCTGTAATCATATTATCATCCCTGTCACACGTGTCTTTGGTTTAATTAAAAAATGTTGAATCTCAAAACAAGCTCACACTTACGAAGACAGCATTTTGTTTAAATCGAAACATTTAGCAATAGTTTGATAGGATTCTGTGCTATATATACAAAAACAATTTTGAATGTTATTTTTATTTCTTTGTTGGCAAGCTCACACTTACGAAGACAGCTTTAAACAAAAACTCAAAACATTTAGCAATAGTTTGATGGGATTTTGTGCTATAAACAAAAGCAATTGTGTATGTTATGTTTTTTTCTTTGGTGGCAAATTTAAAGTTATGTCTTCCACCTACTTTCTATTTATTCTTGCAATTTACTCTGATGAGTGCACGACAAAAAGCTTTAGTACATGTATGTCTGTAAATATAACTTATGACTGTCATATAAATAATAAGCAGTAGTTCTGTAAAGCGCTTAGAGATATTTGTATTAAGCACTATATAAAAGCGGAATATCATTATTATTATTATTCTGAATAATATATTTTTCTTTTGTTTGTTTGTTAGGAGTTTCCATGGTATCCTAAGGCCTGCTGTGAGTTAGACGCTGTCTCTGCTGCTATGGTCAATGTAGAATCTTGTCTTATTCTATTTACAGGTATGTTGTACTTTGAAGGAAAGTCCAACCTTCAAAGGGAAAGTCCAACCTTAAAGGGGAGGTCCACCCCAATATTAAGTTGGTTTTATAAATATAAGCAGAAAGAAGAGAGGAACAGAAAATTGAAAGTTTTTAGCAAATTCTGATTAAAAATAAGAAAATTACAAATTTGTGAAGTTGCGATCAAACAAAAATTGGCGACTTTGTGACATAACTTGTGAAATCCCCTCCCATTTTCTCTATACTTTAAACAAATTAAGAAATTTATATTTCAAACTTTTGTGATTCTGTTTCTCTTATTTTTCTGCTTTCATTCAAATGAACTTATTACAAAGGTTGGATTGCCCTTAAATAATCTTCATACTAAAGGTACAGATGCATTATGAATACATTGTAAAGGAAACTGTCTGGAAAGAAAGGGGAAATGGTGATTATGTAATGCGTAAGAATTGGTGTAAGAATTTGGGATAATCAAAATTTACTCAATCTTGCAGATTGTCAGATCTGCATACTGCACACAGAAATGTGTATATAGGACTACTCGCTCACACACACACACACACACACACACACGTGCCTTGAATTATTGGTCCAATCTGTCAACTATTTGTTGTCATACATGAATTTTAAACGTGAGGTCATTTGAAGAGCAATCCTCGTCAGGGGTCATTTCTTCTACGTTATTCTTCCAAATATACATAAAAATAATTAGATAGGTCATAGATTACTGAATAAATGAATGGAATGAATAAATGATTGATTGATTGAATAAAAAACTTTAAACAAAATATTTTGGTCTCTTCTGCCATGATGAACAGAGATTGAAGAAGATGAAGAGGGGGAGGAGTGTACAAGGAAGGCTATGGAGATGATGAAACCCATAGCAGAGGAGACAAAAGCTGCTGAGGAAGCAAAAGGCCAGGAACTTGCCTGCAAGTTCATTGTAGCTGGTGATGTAAGTATTTACCTAACCCCTTTGGGTGGTATTCTCGAAAGCGGACTAACTTTAGTCCATGGTTTAATCCACCGACTAAGTATGGAATGCCAAGTGTCCATATGAATATTTTTTGTATAATTTAATCTGTCAGTAAATTAAAATAAAATGTAATAACATAATTAATAAACAATAATATAATTATGATATAATTGTGTTATCATGGTATTAATTTAGGGACATATCAGATTATTCCAAAATATATTTATATGGACACTTGGCATTCCATACTTAGTCGGAGAATTAAACCATGGACTAAAGTTAGTCCGCTTTCGAGAATACCACCCATACTGTACTAGAAGCACTGCTGCAAAATCCCCTGAAGCGCCATCTCGAGTCAGCTGTAGCAGTATTGCCTCATAAATGACTGCTTCCCTAGCTGCGCTGTTGGTTCTCGAGTCCTCTGTCCGCGAAGTGGCAATTAAGTATTGGGTTATGCACTGACGGCAAGTTGACCATGAGATGGCGCTGTGCAATCAACTACAGTAGTGTAGAAAAATCATCAGCCACTGCACACCTTACCCACTCAATTATGGCAGGGAATTAAATCCCTTACGTAGTAATCTTCAGTCTGATGACTTAAAGCCCCACTGCAATAATTGTAGCTACTTGCTCCCTCTACCGTATATAGAAAACAATGGCTAAGCGGTGCCCGTTGGTCCCCCATGATCCTCTTTTTCTTATGTTAGTTGAGAGATGAGTTGATAAAATAACCACCTGTCAGTGACAAGCAGGGTGGTCTAATCCCTCTTGGCCAAACTAGTGCAGACAGGCTTTAAAGACTACGGTAGCTAGTCCACAACACCTCTATGTATGGTTACTCGGCTAGAAACATTGAAAAATTTGGGTTTGCTGTTCCAATGTAAAATGTATGCTAGGTAAAATTCATGAGATTTTTAAGTGGATGGGTCGTCACTCGTCAGTTTCCATGTGCAGAAGGTCATAATTCGCTGACACCAGACTTGGTGGAAATACTATTAGTGGGTGTACAAGTCTGCACACAGCAAACCTGTGGCCTAGGTCGATCAACAAACACCCCCTCGTCTGGAGAGTCATTGGGTGATGCGAATCTCAGATGTGGTAAGGACTTTACCGCATGGTAAAAGGCAAAGTATTAGCCTATCGGTTATAAAACTGAAGGCTGATCCTGGTAAATTGACAACACCTGTTATTGGGTAAACACCCAAAGGATGTCAAATTCCCCATAGGCCTGTTCTCATCAGCTCAAGACTGCCAAATATCCCGCTATTTGAAATATCCTGATCGCAAATTATCCAGTTAATTTGCGATCTTCATCAGCCCGAAGTTGCAATTGGCGGGATATTTTGTCGAGATAATCATCCCAAGATATCTCGGCTAGTTTGCAAAATATCCCGTTTGGTGCGTCTTCCCCAGCATAAAGATGTACACTATGCATGAACGCTGAGCAAAATATCTTGAGTTTCAAGTTTAGAGGTCAAGTCTCGACCTGATGAAGACGGGATTTGTAACTCCGGAATTATTTTCCCAAATCAGAAATAGCGGGCTACTTGGCAATCTCAAGCTGATGAAAACAGGCCTAGTGAGAGCTCACTTCTAAACTATGTCTCACAAAGGAGATACCAGCACTCTTTGGTCTCACCTCCCTGCTTCTAATGATATAATAATAATAATAATAATAATCTTTTAAATCCACTCCAAATTTGATTAAGTTAAACTGAAAATGGAAATTCTTTTTGCCCAATTGATCATTGCCAGATCGACGTTGCTCTATCCCTTATTGTTGAACGCCAAACAAGGTAGCAGCAACTCCCGTCTTTTAACGTCTTTTGGTATGACGCGGCCGGGGTGCGAACCCACGACCTCCTGGTTGTGAGGCTAACGCTCTTCTGACTGAGCCAACACACCGGTGTATAAGAGCTTATTTCACAATTTTCATCTGATTTTGTTTTGTTGATTGACATTGATTGACAGGATGAGACGGTAGAGGGCCTACAGCAGTTCCTTAGCATTGCTGATGAGAGTCTGCCGATGCTAGTGCTCCTGGACATCCCACGAGAGAGAGTCTCGTGCTGCGAGGGCAAGGAGATCACTCCTGATCTCATCCGCGAATACTACCACAAGTTTGTCAAGGACGAGCTGCAGTGGACAACCCTCTCCCCATAATCAAGGAGAGCTAGAGAAGGAGATACAAGACCAGAGAGGGACCGGTCGATCAAATGAACAAAATGACAGGATTTTTGTAGGATCCTCATGGTGTCACTTCATATTGACTTTGAGTATGCAACTGCACCTGTATGCATGATCATTGAAAGTTAGCAATTTCGTACAAAAGCGGTAATTCGGGAGGATGTTCACTTAAAGAATCAATTTTCAGATCTTTGCAACTCCTGTTCATTAAAGTAGCAACCCTTCCTTCATTCTACCACCATTAAGTGAGATGAATTGTCTTTAAAAATGTTAGTTTTATAGAGACTAGACTAAAATTAATGATCATTGAATGTAGGGGAAATGGATTAAAAGGTTTTCATGTGTCCAGTATCTATTTAGAAACAAATACAAAGCAAAAGTGTGTATAGAAAAATACAAAAAAGTACTAATAGATTCCTGTGTAGGAACATGTACTAATTCTGCAATTATTATTCTTATTATTATTACTTATACTGCATTTTTCCCATACGGCCCAAAGCGCTGACAGTAAATGACAATTACATAAAAACATGTACATGTTAAATAAGAAAAACAATCTTACAATTACAAACTGCAAAAAAGATGTGATGGCAGAGTAATGAACATACATATGGAGTGAATAATTTGTTGTTACGAGTACATATTGGTGACTTGAATAACCCCCTCTGTTCTTCCTTTGCAAAAAGCCCAGGGGTCAGATGATGTTTTATTTATCAATATATTAGCCATGAATATGCACTACAGCAGCTATTAAACATGTTTCATTATTAAGTTAAATGATATACAAATGTAAACTGCCGTAAGGAGCACAGTTAAAACTATTGCCCATGGTGATCTCGCTTTTCATTGTTTAATGTAGATAAAGTGTGCATCCATTATTCATTTCATATTCACTAAATGTCGCTATACTGCCCAACAGTCGGTAGTGAATTTCATGCCTCCGGTTTTTACCAATCTAAGGCCTAGCATCTTAACTTGTGGTATAGACAAATCTTCTTTTTTTTTAATTAAAAAATCGACAGTGCAAGTCAGAGGAAAGTATTTTATTAATCCTAGTCTGCTGGTGCCATTTTTGTGCAATTTTTCGATCAAAATGAAGGCTGTCCTCCTTGATGGAATTTACCAAATTTCCATTTTGACCATTCTAACATCAATATCTTGATGGTGCATGGATATATGTACCTGTTACTATAGGCTGATTGTACTTAATATTGAGCTAGGCTGGTAGTTTAGCATTGTGATATTATAAGTTTACTTGTAAAAGTTGTAAATAAGATAGTAATATAACATTCTACTCTGTTTGGCATATTGTGAAAATTACAAATGAAGCATTGTGTCAAATGATTATATTTTTAATAATTAATAAGTGGTGCGTTATTATAATTTCCTCAAATATGTTATTTACATTAAAGGGGGTACGTGAAGCATGACGAGACTACGAGTCTTACCTGTGGCCTGACTCGGGGCCAATCAGGTATAATACAACTACAGACGACGCAATTGCAGTATTCACGTACTTGCAACATATGCAAAACCGAAGCATGAGGAGAACTTCGGTCTGTTTCGCGAACACTAGAGCGCGCTGACCATTAACCAAGTTCATTCAATTACGTGCAGTTGTCAAAAAGAAGTCGTAGATGGCGTTAAACCAGTATTTGTCATGCTACACCCCCTTTAACCAGGAGGTTTTTTTTTTTTAATACTTACAATCTTATCATGTAGCCCAAATTTACCAAAGGTAACTCTTCTGTTTTTCTTCCATATTCATGAGTGTCTTGTTATGATTGTACAATTTTAAAAAGTTATTATTATATTCTAGGAATTTCATTCACATTTTTATCTTATTTTCATTCTAATTGCAGATACTTGAAGTTGATACCAAAATTCAGAGATTTTAAGCTCCTTTTTTCTCCAACTTTTAGTACCTTTTGTATATATACAGTTTGTATTTTTATTGTCTTTGCCTGCCTTTGCATGCATGGGCATCCATTTGTGCTTGTACTATGTTTATAAATAAAGCTATTTCATCAGTCAGTGTGTTTATATATACAGCGAAGTCAAATAATCCATATCATGTTTGAGGGCCAGGAATGTATTGATGGACTCATACCATTCTATATAGAGAGCCGCAGATAATATTTCTGTTATCGGTACATGCAGTTGTGCCTTTGGAACATCTATTTATTTCTGTGCTTTGAACATGTGCAAATTAATATATGGAATCAGGCACTCGTCAATTTTGTACTTGTTTTAATTCGTGCATACATCTTCACAAATACAGGTAGTGTTCACTTACAAGAAAAAAAGTAGTTAGACTGTACCATTTTAGACTTGCTTAAACTACAAGTAAGCGATTCGGATCGAAGTCATTTCCAGAATATTTACCAAAGAAAAGAGTAAAGATTGTGATACTCGCTTAATTTGCCCGAACAGATCTGTTTTTTTCTAGCCCTTTTGCATGCCTTGGAACAATAAGGCAGGTGTATTTTGAATTTATTTGCCATGGGGCAAGTCATTTTGGAGCACCTGCCCCAGTTTCATTGTATTTTTTGCTTGTATATCATAGTCCTATAACATTACGTAACAGGTGAATTACGTGTTTCCAGCATAAGTGGTAATACCTCAATGTATAGAAGGACCAAAAACATTTTAACATCACAACTCCATTTTTGCACAAAAAGCATTGTGCATTATTAGCTTGTTGTCTTACTAATTGTTACATTGCAGTTATTCCATTTTTTAATAGATACCTATGGTCAGAGTGGCTGTTTATCGATGCATAAGATTTACTAACCATTCAAAAGTGAGAGGTACAGCTTAGACATGGAAAGCGGGTATGTTATCATGTTAACGACCTTATTATTATTATTAATTGGTCCTATGCAATGCAATTCATACTTGGAGTGAGCTGATCATCGAGCAAAAACAACGAAATTAGTATAAATGTTTTCTCTCTTTTTACACGTTTTGCTTTTAAAAGATCAAACTTTATTACTCTAAAGTTATTTAAAAAAACATAAAATATGCCAGGTTATTGCCTTTATGTTCTATAAGTAAATGGCTACAGTATCCATAAGCTGTAAGTTGAGCACCAAAGTTTGAGATCTGTGTGTGTACGAAGCCAATATAATCTTGTGTCATTCTATGCATGGTAGCTTCAAAATATCTGTGTGCTGTTTCCAACAACAAATTTGTTTCAATTGAACTGGTTGTATCTCCCATTTGGATAGAATGGCATTTTACAGTGTAAAATGAGATGACTGCTTGAAAATAGTTGAGTATTTTCAAGTTAACAAGACCATTTTTGTAGGCTTTAGAAATTGAGACAATTATTTTTGTCTAGGCTTCTTGATAAGTAATATTGATGTTTTCAACGAACTTTTGAATTTAATGTTATTTGCATGATGTATTTCGGCCAATGAGAAAAATATATGTGATATAAATATATATATATATAAGATTAAGAAACAGTAATTGCTCTTTTGAAATTAATTTTCAATCTGCACAATTCAGTCAGTGAGTTATGTATTTGAAATGTTTTGTATGTAGAAAGAAAAATAATGCAATATGTAAACTTGGCATGCTAGTAACCAAGATGAATTGCTCACTAGCAAAATGTATGCACAGATGCAATAAATTGCACTGCCAGTTATTATAAAGAATTAATTGAAACCTCCATTACCTCCGTGTAAGAAAAGCTGCTCATATGGTGATTTAAAACTTCTTTCAGGGTCATTTTTGTTTACGAGCAGTTTATCCCCTTGCTAAAAATAATCTTGTCATGGCGAATTTTAATTATCATTGTGCTATTCATTTGTTTTAATATGCCTCTAAGACTTGCAATTTTATCAACTGTACTCAAGGTATTTTCAAATGTAAAATATGCAGTAGTAACTTAATGAGAAATAAACTTGCGAGGATGAACTTGTATGGTAAAGCAATATCATGTACACTTAGTCACTTATACATCACAGTGCGATGTTTGGCCAGTTGACTGAGAATGTGCTATTGTAATGCTCCAATTAAGGCACCAGGTAGTTTCTTTTGTGGATAAACATGTACTTGTTACATGGTTTGCTTGTGCTTCATCTAATAAACTAGTGTTTTAATGTCTTTCCAAAAGTTGTGTCTTTATTATTTTCTTTGACGTTCTAGAGTTTATTCGTAACGTAAACCTGGGAACCTAGTAAAATACTTATTGTCCCTAACCTCAGAAACTCAGATACATCGTTTTATCTTTTTTAGAAAGTAGATGAAAAGTTTTGTTTAATCCTGTTCTTGCTGGAGTTTTCAGAGGAAGCAGAGGAGGGGGGGGGGGGGTACAAAATTTATTATATATTTTATTTATTATAATTTATGCAAATGAAATGCCAAAATTATTAAAATAATAAAAATAATAACGTTTCACCTTTTCCGAACAAAAAATTCAAAAAGCTTAGTCATCAACACTACATTGAAAATTTCAAGTTTGAAATCAATTCTTATGTATTTACCGGTAATTGTTCAAATTAATTCAATTCATTCTATTGTTTCCATCTTTTTTGTTGCTTTGCTTTGTTTAAAAAACGAATTCAGCATTTTCTAGCAAAAGGCCTAGAAGATGCAACTGGCAGTACTTCTAATCAATTATATGTAAAGCAGTATTTTGTACACAAATATATGCAAAATGTGGATTTTCATTCAATTTTGTCTCTCCATATGCAACTACACAACGTGCACATGACCTCACAACAAAATAATAACTGATCGATCAGTTCATCCAATCTATACAAACTTTGGTCTTGTACGTTCAGAGACACTTCAAATTAAAAATAGTCGCCAAAATGTGTCCTATAGAAGTCATGGATTTTGTACAAGGGAAATTTGAGCAAAATGTGTTTTGAATCAGTCTGTGAAATGCAGGGGCGGCGGAGCGTCTTCCAAATGTGGGAGGGGGAGCATCGACAAAAAAAAGGGCACTTCAAACTCAAAGGGAAAATTTACAATTTTTAGACATTGGTATATGTATATACCCCTAAATTGTAATTAATAATTAATCAGGGATGATTTTTTTTATTTTATTATTTCTCTCTCTATATGGTCCAAGATACATCATACTTTTGCAGTTGAGTGCGATGGTCTGAATATTCATTTTAAAGTTTTGTGAGGTCTCAGTTACAATTACATTTTATAAAGTGGAAAAAGCAATCCTCATCATGAATTACTACAAAGACCTTCAATAAGTAACATATTACATTAAGTATAAATGGGAGAGAGCGTAGCATGCACGCTTAGGAGGGGGAATCAAAGAAAAATTGATATTAATTAAAGGTACTATGTCCCATTTGCAGGCCAAAAAAATGAAAAAGTTAAATTCCAACTGCATTTGAAAGATAATACTTATCTAGAACTTCCATAAAAAAGGTGGGGCTTGAAAATGTCTTCAAGGGGGAAAATAACGACTATTAGTTGTCAAATCGACTTTAGGGCTAT
>JARBES010000124.1:17082988-17095205 GCA_030265145.1 Strongylocentrotus pallidus
TGGGACATAAAGTGAATTTGACTGCCCCCCCTCCCCCCCCCCCCCGTAAGACATCACTGCTCACCCCCCACCCCCCCCCCCTTTCCCCATTCAAGATATACATGAAGCTCTTTCCTATGGAACATAAAAAGCAATCGATGCAAAGGAAAACCCTACATCGCCTCTTCACCTACCTGAAAAAAACAAGGCAATTAGATGTTTAGATTTGCAGAAATATGTACACCTCAGAACAATCATGATTACTACTTAATTAATTTCTACTGTTTGCGTGACATTAGTTTAACTCTGGATGGCTTGATAGTAGCACAGTGCATCAACAAGGGGCCCACAAAGGAAGGTGTGGCTTATAGTTCCTATCGCTTGATATATTTACGGTAGCAGTACAATTCGGTCGACTGTGACGATCTATGCTAAAGGCCTTTGACATACTCAGAGCAACATGGAGCAGACTACTAGCTCTGTCTTGATAGATAACGAGGAAATTCTACTACATGTTTTGTGAGCAAATGAGTTGTGAACTTGGCCGTGAAGGTAAGAAAGTGAATTCCAAGCAAATATCAAAGCTACGCCTTCCAAGATACATGTAGTTGATTCTTGAAAGCTGTTTCCTTGTATAATAGTAAATGCACCACTGACAGACTTCCATGACAGACAGCCAAGACATAAACAGAAGGATAACTTCAAAAGCTTAGTTATACTGGCCTCAAAATATATCAGAGAGGACCTAAAGCCGTAGGTCCTCTGATTGCTTACAAACAAGCATTTATGCTTTCTTAGCAGTCAGGTAAAATAACCACCACTAAAAAAAAATATATAGCGTGTTATACATTATTTGATTTCATTTCTCACACTTATGTCTGCAGTTGACTTTGACAGCACACCTAATTTGCTTCAAGTTAATTACTTTTTGATTCATCACATCTTATTCTATATATTTGTTGAAGCAGCTTACTACATTTACACCAAATTTACATAAGACATGAAACATTTACATGTATGTATGTTAGTAAATTCCCTTTTCCTCTTTTTTTTTTTACATATCAGTTTATCATACAAATTGCAAATTCCCCACACGAACTCAATCACCGGAAATTCCAGTTTGCGTTGAACGTTGAAGACATACATGCATGATCCCCATGAATTTCATGCTTCTGATAATAACCCCAAACATATACTGCTTTATTAAAAAACAAACTATACCATCATATTTTTTTCACCCAAATACTATTTGTATCTGAGATAACGCACTGACGTGTTATTTCTTCCACTTGCAACATATTCATTTCTCAAAAATATACCGACATTGCAGTAACCAGATGATACATGTATTAAGATTCACAAACCTAATGCCTATATGGTATTTAATCTCAACATTCTGCAATAAGTTTACAGCTGATTAACTTATTGCATGAAAGCCACAAAGTTGATGGTGCAGTAAGCTAAGCTACTCGTAAATCTACAAATCTCTAAGGTCGAACAGGGGTAATGATATCACATTAACTGTAGCATAATCAAACTGTAATATTTATATTTAATTGTGTGCATGAAAAAAATATTTCCTCTGATTTTCTTTTTACAGCAATGATATCAAAACATAACATTATGATCATTATGATCGACGAAAAAAAAAGTATTCAGGGTACATTTTCCACGAGGTAAACATGAACATGGGGTCTGTGTTTCACGATATCTAATGAAGTTGCAAGTACTGACCGACACCTGAAATCAAATGTGAATTTACTGAAGCAAAACAGATCTAGAAACAGATCTAGAAACAGATCTAGAAACAGATCTAGCAAGATATGTAGGACTAATGCAACTCTCTCTCACTCTCTGAAATACAAAAAAAAATATACATGTATATGTTAATATAAATAAAAGCCCTCGTGATTAGTGTCCTTAAATATATCCAACTTATAACTGCATGCACATTACTGTAATAACTACAACAGGTAGCAAGGCAACTTAATACCATGAAGGCAGATATGATAGCAAATATATCTATTGGTTTTTCATTCATTCGTCCACAGGAACAACACAGCAGGAATGGGATGGAAGTCAACATTCAAAAATTTGTGTGACTTTTGAAGAATAGGTTACAGCGCTCAATATATGTTTCTAAGCGCTTTACATTGTTATTTTCAATATCTCGATCATTGGATTCATTTTCTATTCCGCACATGGTAATGCACACACTCCACTTCCTGGGGAGTATTCCAGCCAGGCGCCATTTTAAAAGCACACACATGCTAATCTAACCAGACTATCATTCGCATCCTACATAGTACACCTAGGTGGAGAGAGGCAATGTAGATAAATGCCTTGCTTAAGAACACAAGTGCAGTGCCAGAGATTGAACCCATGACCTTTGCATCTCCTGAAAAGTGTTTAAACCACTTGACGACACCTCTACACACATTTTAATAATAAATTGTGTACTGATATACACTTCATTTCTACAATAAGTTTACATGGTAGAGTCAACATGCATATTGTCAAATTCCTATACGATAACGATTTCACGCTGAATTACTAAACATATGATGCAATCCTAGATAATGCCCACCTCATTACATTCATCAAAGATTCCAACAACGCAATAAACTGTCTGTTGGGATCATGAATGGTGTTGTCCATAACGTAAGAAAGTCTGCTATCTTCTAAGAGTAGATTTGGAAGCAGGATGGTGTCGCATAAAGAAGATGAACGCAAGGTGTGTATTCTGCCATAAATATCGAACCGACTTACTTACAATATAGTTGCATCAATATCGCAACATCTGCACCTATGTGTATCCTTTCAATTAATCTGATCCTACCATGGACTGTCCTGCACATTATCTATACAACGGTGTGCAAGTAGTATGCGATTCGGGGGCGTGCACCTCCGAAACGACACAAATACACACATTTTCATAGTCAATAGGTACAGACCATAGTAACTATATTGATAGGAGGGATGAGAGATATTCTTTGTGGAAACGTGTACTACATTCATTCACACATACGTTACATTACACTAGCTCTAAGGCTATTCTACAAGTCACAGACTACCTGTGTCTACTAAGAGTCTCAGAGACCACTCTTCAATTTAGAATTCTGTGCTTTTTATACAGCAATTTGGTAACCATTCAATATTCAATATTACTTCATATATACATCGATTAACCAAGTGATACGTTGATCGGACAGAGCGTAATAATATCATCACATGACAATGCTCCACTTTCATCAATGCAGAATTCACATGAAATTGCTGAGCTGCTGAATATGACCGTTAGATTTAATAATGATAGCGTTTTTCATTTCTTGTATTCACACTGTAAATTTTACATCAAGCCCCAATCAATGACTAACCGTTTAGGCCACGTGCTACACGAAACATCTTGTCCAAAATGTATTGGCTCTTACAGTAGTTCTGCATTATGATAATAAAAATAAAGAGACTTTGACTTGTAGACAATGACCAATGCGAACCACAAGAGGGCGCCCTTCACAACAGACGGGTTCGAGTGAAATAAAGATATACATATGAAATCAAAACGGTCGACAACAATAATGAGTGCAGCTCGTAATAGTTATATCATAGCGTAATATAATAGTCCAAATAGTGTTGCCAATTAGCACGCTTCGTAAACTCATTCACGTTAGATACATGATGCATAAGAAGCATAATTAAACGCACAAGCTCCTCTCCAAATACTAAATCCTCCTTCCTTACAGTCACACTTATATCCTAAGAACCTCACTCATTTGTTGACTGCATATGCTGAACAAATATTCCTGAATAGCAGTATTGCAACAAAAATAATCATCTTTTTTTTTTAAACACGCCTTAAAATTGTCTTCTTCAGCTCCTCGTCTCCAGTCCGGCATTGTCGATACGTCAACATGAATGTTAAGAGAGCAAATATGGATATATGAAGCACGTGATACCTTGTACCATCAATTGTATGATCATCGTGACTTCAATATTAGATTTCTAACTAAATAAGATAACTTGTGCATACCTCTAATATGCTGAAATGCAGAACTGACAAAATTGAAGGGAAAAAAATGCTTTCTAAATGGTGTTTGCCTAAATGGTGTTTTGTCCTAAATATGTGCCATGTTAGCTTAATAAGCTTATGAGCGTTTATCAAATATTATAGTTGCTTCAACGTACTTGTGCTTCAATATGATTACCATTCATGCGCCGACATACAACAGATGCTTTGTGATAAGGTCTTCCCGTATGCATTCCACCCTGACTGCCTAGACAGTCACCTCGCCCGCTTGGTGGGTGACTCGCTGCCTGGCTATGCATTGCCTCAGCATACAGGAGAGAGTAGGAAGGAGAAGAGGAGTGAAGGTGACATAGTTGTTTTACAGAGCATATCCAGGATAAACTGAGGTGGGAGAAGGGTTGCTTTTAACGATGACGGTCGGTCGGTCATCAACGGCATTCCCAGACCTTGATAGTTAGATCCACGCTACCTGTTATCACGTACGGGGCTGACCGATGGAAATCTGCAATGGAGAACAAATAATAATAATACAATATTCCACTTTTATATAGCGCTTAATACAAATGTCTCTATGAGCTTTACTATGACCCCGATTACACACTGTGTGCACAATCTCCACTCCCTGGGGAGCATTCCAGCCAGGCGTTACTTAACGCTCAAAAACTGTTTGACCAACAATGACCAAAATGCACAATGTCTAGTAAAACCTTCTAGATAACACATCACCAGTGACCCGATAGAAGGCCGTAAGTGCTAATTTTTGTCAACGGCAGTAATTGCCTTCTAATGGGAAGCAGACGCGTGGAGTTCATGATAAAATCATCCTAGGTGTGCAATTTACGCTTAAAATTTACTTGAAAGGTATTGTTTTTCCCAAAGTAATGTATGAGAACCAAAGAGCTTGAAACAAATATCAAAAAGTCCCACCTCAAGGGATGGGAGGGGGAGGGTAGTGTAGTGTGATTTGCTTATACCTTCAAAGAAGAAAGCTGTGGGGCTACACTATAGACCCTGAAAGATGCCAATACTAATATGGTTTCAGATGCAGGATTAGCAGAATAATTCCACAATAGTTTGGAAAAGTAGACTAGTCTGAACTTTCTGCAATTCATTGTTAATAAATACTAGAACTATCTTGTGTTGAAGTTCAAAGCTGATATCATACTGCTGATTTTCATTTGAGCTAAAGAGACACCCCCAAATAACTGCATCCTCATCTACAAATACAATTTGTATTACAACCAGTTTGACAAAGAATACAAATATTGACTACCTTTGAGGGGCATAGTGAAAAGTTTGCCCAATATGATCTTGAAATGTTATTGTTAGCTGTGACAAAGTCGAGGGGCATAGCAACATCTCAAGATCACAGAGGAGCTATTGTTGCAACCCTGACCCCTCCCCCCCAAAAGGTCAATTTTTGTGATATATACCCCATACTGTAAGTGGATTCTCCCAAAAGGGATATTTTTATGAATCAAGCCTGTCCTTGTAGGGAAATTGGCTAAAGAGTAGTGTATGCTATGTGTGTCTCGTTATGCAGATATACATTGTAAATCTCATGTGCATCTACTGCGTCCTTGCATTGTACGTGCAAGTAAAACTATGCCTTGTAAATATTTTTCACTGTAATGCAGCAGTCAGTAGTGAATTTCATGACAAGACTCTTGATATCAGTATGCAACATACAAATATACTGTAAATCAGCTTACCTAGCGAAGTAGTGAAGTGCTCGTGGGCCAGCATTTTCTTTGCACAGCGTTTGTTCTTGTAGTCCCACACACGTAATGTTTTGTCATCGGCCACGCTGATGATGAACTTGCCACCAGGGTGAAACACAGCTCCTCTCACCCAGTTATCATGTCCAGTCTGTGCAGATGCAGAGGGAAAGGGAAAAGTGATGCAAAGAAAATGAATTCAAAGTACAAAAAATAAAATTTATTAATCAAAACAGCCTCTGACTTTACCTCTACCCCCTGTCTAAATTAGTAATTACTATAGCCTCAATGTTTGCCTCTATCTCCTGTTTAAATTCATGGCCCTATATCATCAGGGGGGGGGGGGTGTTTCACAAAGATCATAAGTTGAAGTTATCTCTAAGTTGGACTTAACAGTAATGGAAAGCCGTTAGCATCTTTGAAAATATTTTGTAAAATTTAATTTAAAAGGCATAAAATGTTGATTCAAATCATTCATATTTTCTATTATCAAGGGGATTTCATGTTCTTGATGTGGAATTTATGAAAAGTCTAAAATACTTGAATTTCTGCTTTTGAATATATTTCATTTTAAGGCTACAAATGGCTCTCCATAATTTTTAAGTCCAACTAAGAGTTAAGTTCTACTTAGGAACTTAAGAAAACACTCCCCTAATGTGCACTACATCCACTACATCAGATGCAAATGATTGATGAGATACAACTGATCTTCAAACTTGTAACAGATCAATTGCAATAAGTTTGGGGAATAAAAAAACATACAGACTTTCTATAAAACACTTAAATGCTTTCATATTTTCAGTCAAACATCAATGATGTAATGTCCATGTAAAATATTAAAGGATTGCATATAACAATCACATATATGAACTCTTTTATATACTACCAAGAATGAATAACAGCAAAACATGAGATACAAAAAAGACTCATACCATCACTTAAAATTTGAAAACATTTCTAAAGCGAAAGGTTTGTCGTAGAATATTTGTATCACTGACAATTCAGGGGGTGTTTCATAAAGCTGTGCGTAAAGTTACGCATGACTTTACGAATGACTTGAATATGAAAAGCTAAATGGGATTCTCAAATCCTTTTAATTGCATAAGCTAAAGTTGAAATATGCAGATGTAGATTAACCTCATCATTAGTTAAAAAACATTTTAATACAAAGTGAATTTTGGGCTACAATTTAATTGAGATTATATGAAATACAGAGACACTTTGTAAATATGTCAGGAAAAACTTTGGGCATCCTATTTGGCTCTTCATATTCAAATCATTTGTAAAGTCAATTGTAACTTTATGCACAGCTTTATGAAACACCCCCCTGGATTTTTTTCTGGCAGTTAGGACTTACCAGAGTCATGATGCATGCTCCAGCGCTCACATCCCAGATCTTGATGGCCTTATCACGTGAACCAGACACCAAAAACGGAGTAGAGCGAGCTCCTTTCTTCTGCAAAGGTAACGATACATTCAAACAAAAGGTGAAAACAGATCCATTTAACTTCATGTACTATTGTAAAACAAAAGACTTTCATGGCGAGACACTTTCACACAATGCAATACTCCACTATCGTGTAGGTTGTAATTATCAGTATATTTTGCGGCATGAAATCTCTGCAAGTCTGAACCAATTGTGAACATTTCATGCGCACAAAGTTTCTGGTATTATACAACACTCCATGCATAATAACGATCTAGAATCAGCCACTAAAAAATGACATGAAATATAGTCCATGGTACACAGAAGCACACTTATCATTGAAAATGGTTCAACTGATGACTTTCTGCATCACAATCTATTCATGGTTCATCGTTACTGATTTTAATGTTATATTTCATATTAAAGACTGTTTTGTACATTGGTCTTTCATGAAAAGAAATGAAAAGTTGGTAATAACTCAAAAACTAAAGTGGAGTTCTTTTATACAAAGATAACACTGATTGTTGTATTTGTTAAGACAAAATGCAACTGAAATGGTGTCACCACTAACAGAGGGCTTATTACATAAATAAATGAACCATGCAAGACTGGGGAAGGAAATACATGGCATTAAACTATTTGTAAGGTATCCCACTTGCAAATTCTTGCAAAATTGAATCAAAGATATACCTGTAAGCCAATTTATTGTCTTGTATTAAAGCACTGATGATCACAATTTCTCTATCCACATAAAGAAAGAAACAAATGACTGCTTTGAAATATGATATCATACAAAACTGGGAATCACACAAAATGGGGTACACCTAATGAAAGCTTAGAGTAAGGGTGGGAGATGAAGAAAAGAAAATTGATGACACAGGGTTGGGTTATTCAGCTCACAAGTAATAACAATGCAATCTAGGTTGAAACTTTTTAATTATAAGTAGCTATATCAACATGTTATCTCACTAAACTGACTTTATACACAATATAAGGGGAAAACTACACTGGCACTAGACCTAGCATCACTTCAAAACCAAGACAGCTAGATTGAGACTAAATGGATTTTATAATCCTAACTTGAGTCTAATAACAGAATTAATTTGTGACGCAGCTAGACAAGTAGGGTAGTTACTTGACAGATATGTGTTATTTTAACGGGGTTAGAAATCATGCATGCATACAAACAAGCATGTATTTTGCAGGCACATTTCACACTTTGTATAAAAGAGCCCTTTCTAAAATAAATCAGTAATTTATCTCATCCTGTTATCAATCCTTTCATAATGGACATGTCTCCATTGATTGTACAGCAAATGCTCTGCAGCAGTTCCCTACACTAACTTGATTCTAACTTCAACCCTAACCCTTTACATAATCTACGACCCAATCGATCCCCACCACTATACCTGACAAAATAAATCCCAGAGCATTTATCTCAGAAGCAAATGTTGGGTCGCCGTCTTCATCACCCTCTACTAATCCAATTTGCCCAAGACTAGTGGAACGTACAGTCCAATTAAGCTCTTTCTTGTACTTTTGCCCATGAACAAGCGTGATGCTAATTGTTGTATCATATTAAAATTATTTCTCTTTTGGGGGCGCTCTTCGAATCGACTCAATGACATGCTGTAAATCTAGGTTCATGATGCTATTCTCATGCACGGTCAAATGCTACACAAAACACAAGGAGACAATGCTTGTACACAAGACCATTATCTACCTCTAGACCATCATAGTTGTTCAGCTATCACCAACAGAAATAGGGAAAGAGAAAATATTTCTTGAGGTAAATAAGAGGGTACCAGTTTTAAAATTGAAAAGCACTTAAAAACTGAAAGGAGATAGCATGTATATTTTTTCTTCATCTATATAAATCATGTGTTTATTACTTATTGGTTACAGTCATCTTCGTTTTATTCAGAAAAAAAGGTTTAAATTTGCACTATTTAATTTTCACCACCCATTAGCTCATCATTCCCCTCTGAAACTAATTTAATACAATCATGTAGATATCTTCCGTTTCTTTTAATGCCAAAACTAGTCTGACAAACTAAATCAACATTTGCACACACTTCTACTTGTTTGCTTCGTTGAGGGCAGGGTACACCAGGGGGTGTTTCACAAAGATCCTAAGACAAATTTAACTCTAAGTTGGACTTAAAAATTATGGAGAGCCATTTGTAGCCTTAAAATAAAAATATATTCAAAAGCAAAAAAGCAAAAAGCAAAAGTATCATCAAGAACATGAAATCTCCTTGATAATAGAAAATATGAACGATTTGATTCAACATTTTATGCCTTTTAAAATAACTTGTACAAAATATTCCCATTGATGCTACTGGCTTTCCATAATTGTTAAGTCCAACTTAAAGAAAAGTTCATCTTAGAATCTTTGTAAAACACCCCCCTGGTCCCTGTTTAAAAAAAAATTAATAACAATAACAAGTTACAATAACTGTTATGAGCTATGGAAATCATGCCATTGATTGGCTGAAAGCAAATTTGTCATTGAAATTTAGCATTTGTTATTGGGCCCAGAAGTGGTCTGTAATTTCAGTGAAGAAGGGAAGCAGTATGCATATTCAGGAGTCCATGCTACAATCAATATTAAACATGGATATATTCTAGCTTGGACCCCTCAGTCCCCGTCTCAGGGGGGGCGGGGGGGGGGGGGGGGGGGGCGGGCGGGGGTGCCCCACCCTGATTCCAATTATCCGGATACCTGATTTGTTTGTTTTTATTTCCGAAATCCATATTATACAAGTTTTAAAAACATACATTATTATAAACCATATTTCCAAATGATAAGAAAGTAAGTAATGTGTCAAAGTATAGACAAACGGTTCGGATAGCCCATTCTAGGACCATTTTCAACATGGTCCTGTTCTTCCAAGGAGTCCATGTGTTATTGGTTTTCATCACATACTTGTTTGTTGTTTAATGACCTCAGGGTCAGGATTAAATGGGGCCAGGAGGGCTGTAGCGTATCTTATATTATGTGATATGGAAAATAAATGTATGTACATTAATTTTGTTGATATTCTATCTTTCATTTTATTTTATTTATACTTATTAATTTCATTCTATTGTTAGATTTTGGGAGCTATTAATAGCAGAAATCTATCAATTGCCTCAAAACTTGTTCAAGCTACATCATTTCATCACTCCATTTATAACCTCTTAGATAATTTTTTCACTCATTTTCTTATTGTATAGAAAGAAATAATAACTTCTATAAATATTGTATATAATGTATATTGAAAAAGAATCGAATTCGTAGCATATATCTATAGCTATAGAGCCGGTGTAATGAAATCACTTATTGAGCACCTTGCGATTTAAATACGCTTGTGTGCTATGGATACAGTATATCAAATTTCACTATTATCTTCATTATTATTATCAAATACTCATCTTCTTTTAACTGTGTCATACAGTCCGGTATATGCATTTATATCTGAAAATGGTCCATTTATGAATAACATTCAAACACACTATCATTAACCATAGACAAAATAAATTCAATTTGATAACTACTATAGTGTGATTTATTCAGTATATAATGTCAGCCGTTCAGCGCATATTTACTTTTGCCAATTCGAAACAATGAAATGGTGACTATTTCTCTAATCCGCTTCTTCGCTCAACATCTGTGTTCATGGTTCATGCCGAATAAAAGAATGAAATATAATCATGATATCGAGTACACTGTTGTATGTATATTATTTAGGCCTATATCAGTTATTGTGACTAATTAAACAGAAACTATTATCTTTTTAAACCACGACCCTTTCACATCCGCCTTGGACGTCATATTCTATTTCCGTATTTGCACTCTCTTATATATTGCTCTGCAGGAAACAATTACTGTTTGAACGTTTCTTGGTTAACAAAATATTTTAACGTTTAGAGCTATATTCCGCTTATATTTAAAACGAAACGGAGTTAAGTCTTTTGTTAATTCCGTTTGTTGCTACGGCAGGCAGCCAGTGAAAACGAATTCGATTAATGAAATTATGGAAATGCAAGCACTACTTTAAACAAACAGAACTTTGTTATTCCTAGCTCATTTTTCTTTACTGTGGTGTCATATGAAAGGGCAGAAACTCAACTTTCTTGAAATGTGATTTTCTCTTTGAAATTCAGATACCGTCCGCCAAATGACTTTTTGGTTTCCTCTCTTCAAATTCGTTTTGATCACTCATGCGTGACATATGCATCGTGTAAGTTGCATCAAAATAATAAAAGAAGAGGATCTAAGCTTTACAAATATGTGTCATCTATCAATTATAATTGTGATTAAGTTATATGATAGAACATCGATAATTCTCGGTTTCGTTTTTTCTGGGACGCACTGTATATATACGGATCCCTCCTTTTTTGTTCTCTCTCTCTCTCTCTCTCTCCCCTTCATCTCCCCCTCTCTCTAGCTCTCTCTCTCTCTCTCTCTTCCATACCACATCATCATGTTTTTTGTTCTATTTGCAGGTAAAACTATAATTCGTTTAAGGGCGTGTAACCAATGTTATCGAAAAGTTTACTGACAGAAAATCCAAATTTGTTAATTAGCAATGACAAAGAAGGTCAAAAAATACACATTTTGACTGTAGCAATTTTAAGCGTCTCATTCCCTAACCCCTCCCTATCTCCAAGAAAACCTTTACCGCAAGGAAGGACTCATTACTGTGCATGTCACGGCTACGGGGAGATTTTCGGCCGTTTGGTCTGTTGGAATGTAGTCGCAGTTCCTCCTGGAACGATAAAGGGAAGTTTCAGTTTGATCATTTCGCAACACTCAACTCACTTGGTCCAAATAGCCCTAGAGCAGTTGGGTAAATCTGGTTTATGTATTATCTGTATTAAAGGTATTACAAAGTTTTGATATGGGGTCATGAATTTGGTTCAAATGAACATATTGGAAGCATATACTATCGTACAATATTCAGTGATCGTTGTCGCGGTTGAAATCGAGTCTAGTGTTATGAAATTGTAAATAATTAACTTTTTATGTTGTATAGCTCCCTCTCAAGGTCAATATATTAATTAAGCTATAAAACAATGTTT
>JARBES010000124.1:17313548-17327422 GCA_030265145.1 Strongylocentrotus pallidus
AAACTAGTTGACTTCAATGTCCATTAGACAACACGGGCAAGGAACAGATGTTGAGTACAAATTATGACAAACAAACACCGATTATTGCATATTTTGTTCACATTTTAACTTAAGTTTACTACTAGGGGTGTATATAAAAAAGTATTTTTGGTTGGACGCAGTATGAAAGAGGATGTAAATTGTATGCTTTATGATGTAGAAACAAAGGCAAGACAATGAAACCTGCTTTAGTGACCACCTGTATAGAAAGACAACCCCTCTATAAAGACCACATTTTCTGTTTCCCTTTAATTGTGTTCGCCATTGAAACGTGTATTTAAGGAACCTGTACATAAAGACCACCTGCCTAGAAAGAATGTTTTCCTTGTCTCCCTTGAGTGGTCTTTATAGACAGGTTTCACTGGATAATCATTCAGCCTTGGTGGTCTATAAAAGGGACCCGATTTCCCAAACACAAAGGCCCGAATTGACAAAGGATGGTTTGAAACGCGTCAAAACTCGTCATATGACACACATAAACCTAGGTTTGTTGACAAACCTCCTTTGTGAATTCGGGCCAAATAGCTCTAATTTAAAAAAATGTTGGTTGGTAGTCATTTTTTATTTCAGGTATTATCTATTGCGAGTCAGAAGCAGAAGGGCATTAACTATGTTTCCAACGAAATGAGCTAATGCCTTTCTGCCTCTAAGCAAACAATATCAAATACCTAGTCCTCAATCAAGGCTTGCACATCCACAGTCTGCTAAAGTATCACAATTAACTCATGATAGTCATAATCAATCTGTAACAGTGTGATAATGCATTAGCAAAAGATTACAAAGGAAATACCCTTTATATTATTGATTGTTCTAAGCACTTTTACCAGCTTCTAGATTTCTGAATTCACAACCTAATTTAATTTCACAGAATAAAAAAGTAGTGATCTGTTACATCACATCAATAAACACCTAGATTATTTGGACAAGTTCTTATTGCTTTAAGATAAACATACATGTATCTTTATTATAGATCATGATCATTTTCCATTAGGGCATTCAAGCATGCAAAATTCATGAGAAAATTGATCTGTCCTTATTTGCTCATGGCTAAAGTTCCAAAAGGTCAGAACTTATTTGTGCAACGTATGTTTGGGGCCAGAAAGGCATCCATTCACATCATTTTACACAGAGAGTTTCCAAAAAGCGATTATGCTCTTACATGTTACACTTGACATGATTCAAGGAGTCGGTATACATCCTCAATTTGGAGCCAAAAAGGCATTATCTGTGTGTATAAATTGATGGATTGTTAATCCAGATGGACAATCAAGGCTTGTTCAGATACGACATGGCACTGTAAAGTGTGATGTGTAAAGTGTAATACGCTTCACATTTTTGTATCTTTATAACACAGACCCTGAGTGAATATGCGCAAGTTCTTTGGTGCGCCCAATTGCCATGCATTTACACGTAAAAACCCGCCAAAAAGCGGCGACTGTGTTGCGGCAGTTTACCGTGCCTTATCTGAACAAGCCCTTAAGGGTGTTCACGTTGCAGTAACATCACTATAATGTACTGTTTACTGTCTCCCTATTCACATGTACAGAGGAGGCAGTGCTTTGAATGAATCTGGCATTTGTTCAAATATCAAGCTGTGCCGTAACCTAAGGTTAACCTCTTTAAACACACACATACCCTTACAAAATAACTTAGGAGTGGGGGCGTATGGATGTATGTGTGTGTGTGTCAATGCGTTTCCTATGCTTTTAACCCTTTACTCGCTTCGGTTCGCAAATGGAACACACAGTGGTATGCCATTGTCGACTTCTGTAACATGTACATTGTATATACATCATCTAATCCAAACAATTTGGCTGTCTATGACTTTGATGTACAGTCAAACCTGCTTTAGTGACCACCTGTCTACAACAAGCACATTTTTTGTTTCCCTTGAAAATGGTTTCTCATTGATACATGTACTAAAGGAACCCGTCTACAAAGACCACCTGTCTTCAAAGACCACTTTTTGTGTTTCCCTTGGGCGGTCGCTATAGACAGGTTTGACTGTATATCCAATAAAGAGTTCAAGGCTGATCTCGGGATCATTGCATGACAAGCGCCCTCTATGTGACCGACCATCACCTAGGAGCCATCTCTAGCTGGTCTTCGTACTCTGAGTAGAGTCTCTGAAGCTTGAGGTTAGACCCTAGGATAGGAAGGATGTCCCTTAGAAGCCCTCGCTTGGAGATACCCTGCAGGAAAAACACAAAGAACATTTCGAGGGGTCAGTGACACAAAGACGTTACTCTATTTTGGCCATTTTGAGAAAAAGTGGTTTATGAGTCACTGAGCACTTGGGCCTTAAGGAGTTAAGTCTATGTTTCTCTAACCATTGACTTCAATGGGGTGTTGGGTGGAGTTAAGTCTTTGTGTTTCCTGGAAAGCCCCCATTTTTCTGAACATTTTGATATCAAATACTCATTTTGGAAAATTATGGAGTTACGTCTTTGTGTCACTGAACCCTTGATTTATGCAATCTTTGATAAAAAAATTGATGTTACCATAATTACCATAAATGCTATGATTTGACATGGGTTGACATGGGATCAAACACAGTAAAACAAATAAAGCAGGTTGGACGCATCAGTCCTTGAGGAAAGTTCCAGACAGAAGCAGGTTGAATCAACTTCAATGATCTTTGACTAGATAGGTCAAGTTTAATAAATATCTCCATCAGAGCTATTGTTTTTTGGGTAGCCCTCATATCCTTCATGATGCTGACATATTACCACTACTAAACTCGCAGCATTTAAGAATCAAGAGTTTCCTTTATCAGGGACAAAATCACACCAATGAATAAAGGGCTTCATATATGCCTCATTGGCTGACATAAGCAACTGGCAAGATATTAAACTCTTGGTAGCAAGTAAAAAAACAGAATCACTATACCATGGCACCCATGCATATTTTTCCCCTTCTTTTCAAATAGATTATACGGACCCGGTGGAACCATCTCAAAGATGAAAAGCAATATCATTTCACAAAACTTGTCATCAGTGAGAAATGACAGTTTTTGTTATAAGCTACTGAAATCCTCGCTTCTGATTGGTTATCAGCAGATAAAAAGGCTTTGTGAAAACGGCGCCCAGAGCAAAAGCTCAAGAAAACTCAAGGAAGAAATAACCTTATTTTACTCGCAGTAATAAAAACCTTGGTTTCAAAATAGTCACATTTGAGAGTGTACAGATGTGACATTTCAGCAAGACAAAACAAAAGAGAGAACTATCGTATAAGTTAGGTTGCATGATTATAAGATGAATTGTGTGGGTTTAGTTGTTGTTTTCTTACCAGAATGCTTGACTGCCAACCTCCTTCCTCCTGGTCTCCTTGGTAGAATGGTCCAAGGAGATCATTACACAGCTCCCTTAGTCTACCTTCACCCTCTGTAGGAGAGAGAGAAAGAGAGAAAGAGAGAGAGGGAGAGAGAGAGAGAGAGAGAGAGCACGAGAGAGAGAGAGAGAGAGAGAGGTGGGGAAAGAGAGAGAGAGAAAGAGAGATATAGAGAGAGTGGGAGAGAGAGAGAGAGAGAGAGATAAAGAGAGATAGACAATAGGGGAGAGAAAGAAAGAGAGAGAGAGGGAGAGAGCGAGAGATAGGGGCGGGAGAGAGAGAGAGAGATTGGTAAAGTTAGTAAGACGTAATGTGGACAAAGACATTCTTTATCAAATTCAAATTCAAATTTTATTGTCCAATTATTGGAAATTTGTTTCGTTTGCATGTCAATAGAAAATTACAGATTATAAACATCAATAAGATACAAATGAATACAGCATAATGCAATTGATTTGAACATAGATAACACGAAAATGCAGACTAAAATTAATTCATAATACTATAAGTAGTAATAGAAGTAGTAGCCTTTATTGGATAACTTATTTAGCATAAGGCTATTCTATACAAGGTCCATCAACAAAAGTAATCAAATAACAAGAAACTAACTCACATAGCAACATGGATTACAAACACATCTTTAAAGGGGAGGGGTGCAATCATAGAAGATGCTATTAAAAATTACATACAAAGATATCCAATATTTTTGCCCCATACATTTAAAAAGTAGAGGGGTGAGTTGCCCTGCACAATTCTCCTAATCACCCTCTACATGTATTATTACAAAAACACAAACAAAAACAATCTGTTCAACAAACTTCAATTCCTGTAACCATGACTTACCTTCCTGTACCAGATACCTTGCATAGGTGAGGACCCAGAAGCGGTACTCCTTGGCGGACTGGAGAGCGAGGGCAGCAGATACCTGATTCTCAAGGTGAGTCAGGGTGGCTGCTTGCTGAAGGTTATGGTTGCCAGGGAACATACTTCTCGTCTGGCTGCTCAGTCTGTATACAAAATCATTCAAATAATAATAATAATACACAACATTTATTAGGCGCTTAATACGGTTGTTTCTAAGCACACCATTGTCTCTCTACAAATTACCAACCAAAACTTATGATAAACACACCAAATGTCAATTTATGTGATTAAACTGACATTTATTTCCTCCTGACAAACAGGGGAAAAAAGTACACATGTCAAGAAATATCTAGCATATAAAATACATGAAATGTGAGGCCTGCATTGTGACACCCATAATGAATGAAAGAAATTTACTTAATTTACTGTAAGAACATCAATATTTGAATTTGTTTCCTTGCATAGACAGAATAAGGACATTGTGTGTACAAATGTGAACAACAATGTATACACGCAATGGCTCAGTGGTAGAGGAGTGGTCTCGTAACCGGGAGGTCCTGGTTTCTAAAACCAAATCAATGCGCTCGTGCCCTCATTACCAAGTCCCTCTAAAAGGACTTGAAGCCGTCAATCCCCTGGTTGTTATCTACAAGCATATACATGCTTCATTCTTAACATTCTCATCTATAAAGTTTAAAAATAGATTTTCATATTTTTCAGAGAAACTTTTGGTAAAAAAAAATGTTAAGAAGCACAAGGGATAATGTTAATTTGCTTATTTTGGAATGAATATACATAACAACAGAATTATGATATAAGGTTTGCAAAGAGCAAAAACGCATTAACTCCATTTGGAAGGTTGTGAGCAGCTATTCTTACCTTTGTTGTGCACCCTGTACATGAGAAAGAGGACCTCCTGAATGAGATGGAGTTTGAGCTGGTTGACATGGCTGATGATCTGATGTCAATCTTAATATATCCTCCTTGTGATCAATTAATAACCTAGAAGGTCGCAGAGACAAAGAAATCATGTCAACTTAGCTTTTGAATACAGTTCTGTTATGAAAATTAGCTCACACTGAAAAACGGTTGAACTGTCAACTCAATAGTTGTCTTTGGTTCTGTTGCATAAATATGTAAGAACAATCTCAAACAGCAATCATTAGGCAATAAAGATAAAGATTTTGAGGGGCATGGTTAAAACAGTTGCCTAAGGTGATCTTGGAAACTTAACTGTGCTCCAAGACATAAATTGAGGGGCATAGTGCAGTCTCGACATCACAAAGAAGCAATAGGTTTAAAAGTGACCCCCAAAATAAACAGTCAATATTTGTTTCATATACTGCATCCTCTCTGTCAGTCTAAAAAAGGGATATAACAAAAAATGCCTTTCAAAATGTATTTATTTGTAGGGAAATTCATCCATCTAAGAGCATTGTGCATGTCTCACTGCGTGTATTCACTGTTAACTTCACGCGCAACCATTGCATCCTTGTATTGAACTCGCAGGTAGAACTATACCCAGTCAAAAAAAATTGCTTTACTGCCTAGCAGTAAGAAGCCTGCACTTTTGACCAATCAGATGCCTTGAATCATATTCAGTACGGTTATATAACAAGTTTGATAAAACTGAGTACTGATAGAGCTCTTCCAATGGTTAGATGATACAGTGACTTACCAGCAGCACATTGGATTACTATACATGTAAGACTTTCCATTTGACAGACCGATCACAGGTACACCTTGGTCTGTCAGTAACGACTTGGAGATAGAGATACCCGGCTCTGAAAACCAAACAAAAAGATTTTTAAGACATACAGAGCAGAGTGCATCAAAACCACTATTACATATTAGAACTACAATGGGCAAACCTAAATTTCACCAAGACAGTTAGCTTCTAAAAACCAATTCAAACAATTTTGTCTCCCTTTCAAGTCAGGGAAATAAATGTATTTATATTTGATTCCATATGTCTTATGTTGCTTCATCTCTTTTATCCACATTTGTTGTTTACATTGATTTTTGCTGTATCAGACAATCTTGACAATAAACTTCTGAAATTTCTTTTAGATATAATGTTGCATCTAGGTGGTGGTGGTGGTTATTTTACCTGTCTGCTAAGAAAGCATAAATGCTTGTTACTAAGCAACAAGAGGACCGACAGCTTTAGGTCCTCACCGAGGGGCCTGGTAATGAGGATTAATGCCTTACCAAAGGGCACTAGTGCATCGCCTTTGTTTCGAACACGGTTCACCGGATTACGAGACCACTGCTCTACCGACTGAGCTATCGCGCCTCCTGTCCAAGCTCCATTTTGTTTTAATCGTAATCATCATTACTGTTTAACACCTGTTTTTTCCCATGCTATCAGGTTGGACGTGTTATTTCCTCAATGGTCATTCTCCAAGTCTTCTGGTCGACAGCATCCCCCTCGGTGCGACCAGATACTCACAAATCTTGTCATCAAGTATGTAAACAATTGCCATACATGGCCTTTCAGGAGTCTAATTCTCCTTCCAAGTACAGTGAAACCTGTCGATAAAGACCACCCAAGGGAGACAAGAAAGGTGGTCTTTATAGGCTGGAGGTCTTTATGTACAAGCTCCTTTACTACATGTTCCAATGAGAAAACCATTTTCAATGGAAACAAAAAATGAGGTCTTTGTAGACAGGTGGTCTCTCTATACAGGTTTGACTGTAGAACATACCTATAATAGTCTCCAGAGAAACTTTGTTCACAACTGCTTGCTGTTTCCTTACATCCCTAGGAGAGGACACAAACAACAAAAAAATACATTAATTTATATTCTTATACAGAAAATATAAATTCCTTGAATTATCAGGCTCAAACCAATTTGATTGGTCTATTTGGGAATCTTCTTACAGGGCCTGCTTGTGTGACTAGCTGTCAACGCTTATCTGTTAATACCTGAACTGGCTATTGATCACAATTGCACAAAATATATTATAACAACCAAAATCCTTTCATGCAATCTGTTTGTTAAAATAAGACTGCCATGAGGAGAAAAATCTCATATCTCTTTCTCTACAATATTCTTACAAGAGTGCATCAATTCAGAATAGTTTGCAGCATCAAATCCAAACAGCATTAAGAGTTATTATTACTGAAGTAAAACCAACATAAACCACCATTTGAAATTCTGACAGTGGAGATCTAAACTCACCATACAAACAGCTTGCCACAGGTACTTATAGCCATTATGTGGTACCCCTTGATTTTAATACTACTACCGACGGATGGGAGGACTAACGAGGGCAGCAGACGACGTCCCGAGGGTGAATACACACCTAAGGTCTTGTCTTCACAGTTGACACAGATGACATTACTGTACGAGAAATACGGGGGAAAGAGAGAGACATGAAGTACATATGATTTGCCTTTCATATCACTACTGAAGATTTAAAATGTCACAAACGAAACTCTTTCAGACAGATTGTTCGAATGTGCCCTGTATTTCTTTCCTCTTTCATTTCATCCCTTTTTTTCTCCAAACAGCATTGTATTGTCTCATGTGTTCTTGTTTTATAAGAATTTCCAATTTCATGATGCACTAGTCTCCCTCTCCTCAGGTCCATCATCTATTACTTATCCATACATGTTGATCAAGATCATCCTCTTGGGGACACAAAATGCATATCATTAGAATAGTCATTAGATATCATTAGATAGTCATTATATATCATCAGATAGTCATTTGAATAGTCATTGGATAGTCATCAGGTAGTCATTCGAAAAGTCATTAGATAGTCATAAGATATCATTGGATAGTCATTAGATATCATTAGATAGTCACATGTGTTTTAGTTTCATAAGAATGTCCTATTCCATATTTTTCATATCGCACTAGTCTCCCTCTCCTCCTGTCAATTCTCTATTCCTTATCAGTTTCATCCACACATGTTGAGGACACAAAAATGATAGTGTTATTACTTTCTTTTCTTCTATCATCACATATTCCGTTACAGTGACACAATCAACACGGAAAAGACTAGAAAGAGAGATGATGGCCGACGCCACTACAAGAAATTCTGCATTAATCAAATTTGCAATGTGTTAAGATCTCACAGTATAGTTTCATGACATTCTTTCAAGTCTGAAGCATCTCCTGATACAACGTTACAACCACAATCTGGCACAAAATTTCAAAGTGATAAGGCAAAAGGGATTCCCCCAATCAATGGTAATCACCAATTAAGATGCCAATGTTACCAAATTTAAGTTTTTCCTGTTTCATAATCTAACTAAATCTCCATGTTTCCGTTCCGATAAAAAACAAAACAAGAACATGACTGACCTGTTGGCAACCAGTGAGAGAGCCTTACAGGTTAGGATGGTCTCCCAAACAGTTTGACCAGATTTGATGCATCGCAGCTTCTGAATGGTCAACCCTGAACATAAAGAAATTAAAGAAAACAAAGACTTTTGAATAGCCAAAAGCATGTAGATTGGCAGCCTTAAGGCTCTCGATATCGGTACAACCATGTTTCATATACTCTTTCCTATTACTTTGGGAAAAATACTGATAGCACATATACCCACATGTATGATGAACAAAGCACGAAAAATAACTGAAATTTTCTTTCTCCGGTATATGAACAATATCTGATATCATCCAAAGTCAATTGAAAATCATGCATGCATTGTTGAAAACTACGAAGTAACCTTATCATTACAATAGTCATTAGAATAGTCATTATATATCATTAGATAGTCATTAGATAGTCATGTTGAAAATTACGAAGTAACCTTTCCATGCAAATTTTATCATCCCTTTTACACATGAACAATCAGAGAATGAGATTCTGACCATTCGAAATGTACTCCAAGTTAGTTATATTATAATTTCTGTTATAATTAATGCTATCATATTTATCCATATATCCTATACCATAATTAATGCAACACACAAGTAGGTTAATTATCAACATACAAAAACCCCAAGCATCTCAAGCAAACAAAGAAACAACGTTTTGAACTTACTGCCGGCGGTGACCTCGTTATCGACCTCTATAGTGACCTTGCCCTCTCCGGCAGCCTGCTTGCCTATGACCTGAGTACTGATGGTCTTATTGGCTGACGGTGTGGGGAGCTGTAAGCTTCGTCTGCCGGTCAATCGGGATGTGTCCCTCTCAGGTGCACCCTGTCACAACAAAAAATGTGGATATTTGACACATGCTCCACAGTTAATATCCTACACTAATCAACTTCTTAACTAAAAGGAGGATTTCTCACAACAGATAAAGCACAATGGTTATCATCATAAAACGGTTCATTTATGTTAGTATTCTTTCTAAAAATGATATTACAAATTTAAGTATTTTTTTTGTATTTTTCAATTTCTTTAAACTATGTGACAATTTTGTTAATTTGGCAAATAAACATATTTTTTATGAGGTCTCTAATCATATCATTATCATCATTATCAAGATAATTATGATCATCATCATCATCTCTATCAATATCATCATCATCAATATCATCATCAGCAGCACCATCTGCACTAATGCCATCATCACTATATTCAGCATCAGCATCTACATCTCCATCATGATGATGATGATCATCATCATCATCCTCCTATTCTCCCCCTCCTCCTCCTCTCCCTCCACCTCTTCCCATTCCTCACCTGTGGACCAGGGGGTGTAGCCCGAGCTGCAGCAGCGGCGGCAGCAGCAGACGCAGCAGCAGCAGCCAGGGCAGCAGCTCTACCTGACCCAGGGGGCCGCCCTCTGCTTCGCTTGACCACCGGTGGAGCGGATGCCGGGGCTGCTGCAGATGCAGCCATGCTGTGAGTAAGAAGGCCCTGAGCTGGGGTCGGTTCTGCCTCTTTCCTTCGCGGAACATGGACGGTTACCGGTGTCGTGAACTGCATCTCTTTTGAGAAGCTTGAGGAGACGTCGGTTCTGTCGAGCAGAAAATCAAAAGAAAAATACCAACATTTTATTTTGTTGCTTTTAAGCTATTATACATGTTGAATAATTAAACTGAGTTAGACAATACCACCTGTGTGCTTAGAAACGCCCGAATTAAGCGCCGTATAAATGCAATTATTATTATTAGTAGTAACAATAATGATCACTGTAATTGGTTTAGAGAGCTCGTATGACATCACTGTTGACCTGGGCCCTGTATTACAAAGAGTTGATATCAATCGCAACTTATTTGTGATTGATATCAATCACAACTATGTACATAAGAGATGGGAGACTGCAAACTTGTGATTGATTTACATGTAGGGACTTGATATGATTCGGATCAATATCAACTCTTTGTAAGACAGGGCCTTGGTTGTAGGAAAGCTGGGCCCTGTAACATAAAAAGTGATCATTAAATTGATCTCCCCAAAATTAATCGCATCTCTTTTAATCAATAAAAGTAACTTTCTAATGAATAGTAAATTCTGATTACCGGTAATCTTGTGTTACAGATAGATACAACACATGGTATCATACAATTAACTGCAAAAAGATTGGAGATACGATTTAATGGTACAGGGCCCAGGCTGTGATGAGGCACTCCTGCAATTGTTTGCTATTGGGTAACCATGAATGGGATTAAACTTGCAATCCTGTGAAATATTTATTACATCAGGGGGGTGTTTCACAAAGATCGTAAGTTGAACTTATCTCTAAGTTGGATTTAACAGTTATGGAAAGCCGTTAATTCCATGAAAATATTTTGAAAAAGTTATTTCAAAAGGCATAAGATTGTTGATTCTAATCATTCATATTTTCTATCATCAAATACTTCAATTTTTTCTTACAAATATAATTTATTTTAAGGCTACAAAGGGCTATCCATAATTAATCCATAAGTCCAACTAAGAGTTAAATTCGACTTAGAATCTTTGTGAAACACCCCCCAGGACACAAACTCTATCTTGATTAATTTTTACCAAGAGCATATCAAATCTGAAAGCTCACTCAACATCACAACACCATACTAAATCTGAAAGTACACTAAACATTGAATATTATGGATGGGAAATAATATGATTTTAATATTTTGAAACTATATAGGAACTTATAACTGTAACGAGAATGTTATTGTGTGTTTATGATTTCATTGAGATCAGAGAATGAAGTATTACCTGGCAGTTGTAGGAGTTGTTGCTGGGGTTTTGGCTCTCTCTGTAAACCTAGAGTCCAGTGCAGATGGTGCCTTAGAGGAGAAAACACGATAATACAAAACCTCAATACTTATAAATTCTTAACTGGACAATCAACTGTTACACACCGATGTATCTATGATTAAATATATATCAAAAATAATTTTCTGAAATACTAACCCTATTAGGGTAAGGTCAAATGCAGCTCACTTTCCTGTCCTAAATTAATCGGCACATATTAATTACATATCTGTGTAGTCCTGGGATACTTGTGAGGATGGAGCCATGGCACTTTATGCCTTGCTATAAATGAAAACAAATGTAGTGTTGACTAGTGCAAACACAATGACCATTTATATCATGTCCCGACTCATACGGTTTATGATGCAGGGATGCCGGTAAGAATGAAATCACCTAGAATGAGCTATTTTGTACACAAAAAAGCCTAAACTATGGTCTGAAAATAACTTGCCAGGGCCTGAATTCAGGCTATTGCCTGAAAACTTGCATCCCTGATGATGTCTTATTGTAGCACCAGTGCAAGTAATATTTCCATTATGCTTGCAAGCATCAATTGCTTTTCAGAAAAGAAAACTTTACTTGGTGTTAAGAAAATGAATACAGAACACAATACCTAGGCCCCTGTAAAACATTTTTTTTAATTGTTTGTACTGCACACACTGCATTCACTAATATATGTAGCTAGTTGGAACATTTTAAAGTCCTCCCTAATATTAAAGTCACAAGAAGTAGAATGACATCAGATGGAACAAAAAAACAACAACACATTATCCTGAATGGCCTGGTTATAGCTTGGTTTGGAGTTGGTTTAGCAATGAGACTCAATTACTATTGGGGATTCAATAGCGCTCATATCCACCTCACAAAGTGTTCAAGGCGCTCCAATATTACCCCAGCTCTAGCTAGGCTAATGATTTCAGTGCTTACAAGATTAAAGAAATTCCTTCCAATTGGTACCCATTAAACACCTGGGTGGAGATTGGCAAATGTAGCCTAATGCCTTGTCAAAGAACACTAGTGCTGTGGCAGGGCTTGAACCTACGACCTTCGCATTTCCAGTCAAGTGTTTAACTCGCTCCACTACGATACATCTACATAACTGGGTACCTTTTTGTCTGTCCCTGTAGTTTCCATCTGTTCCTGGTCTTTCTCTAGAGCCTCTTGTTTGATAGTCTGGGTCTTGTCGCTGTTCTCCTTGAAAGCTGTGCTAGACTCATCTTTGGTTCCGCTTACTGAGACTGTGAAGGCAGAGTTTGAGGTCACTGTGAATGGAGCAGGCGGACCCCTGTCATAAAAAAATACAATCACACAAGATTGAGAGGTAATGTTTGGAGTTGGAATGCTACTCAAGGTAACATTAAACAATGTCATCATAATCATCAATATCATCATCATAATCATAAACATCATCATCATCGTCATCAGCTTCGCCATCATCATCATTAACCCCATCATCATCATCATCATCACCATCATCATCATCATCATCATCAACATTATCATCATCATCATCATCATCATCATCATCATCATCATAATCACCATCATCATAATCATTATCCCCATAATCATCATTATCAGCTTCCCAATCACCATCATCATTATCATCATCATCATCATCATCATCATCATTACCCCCATCATCATTACAATCATAATCATCTCACAATACTAATGTTAGGTATTTAAAGATTTGAATTCTCAAGTTCATTTCCTGTGAAGACAGACTCTGAAGATGCTACTACTAATACAACAAGGGTATCCCTGTAATGAAAGAAAACAACAAAAGACTGACAAGAAACATTGTAGGGGCAGTGCGAATTAAAGTCACACTCTTGAATTGAACAGAGAAAGCAGGGAAACCCCATTTATACAAGACATGGGGAGTATAACTCTTCATATGTTCAAAAAATTATTTCTATGTTGATACCAGTTAATAGGAACATTTGCCCATGGAGTAATTGAGCCAATGTCTGTCTACTGACTAATGTTCACCTTGCAAGAGATAGCAGCATATCACTATAAAAATGATGCATTAATGTAAACATTGAAATGCACATGTATCATGTTCAAGGAATAATTAAATGTGCATATAAAAGTATTAAAAGTATTTACATTGCTTCAGCTGAGCTCCAATCCATGCTACCCATCACACAACATTCAGTAAGCATTTCCTGCCAGGTATGATATACTACACCTGGTTAAACAGTGGCAAGCATTAATCAATATCCTAGCAAAAGAAATTTGCGTCAAAGCTGGGATTCAAACACAGAACACTGCAACAAATCCCTAGTTCTCCTCAATGAGGTATATGTCGCTACGTCAATACCAACAATGATGCCCTTGCAATTATTCACAACTGGCAAGAGCTATGATGGGAATCTGACATCTGAATCTGTCTGCATATGACAAAACTTGGGACCCGTTTCACAAAGCCTTTTTTCAATGACAAATGACAAAAATCAGTGACAAATCTGTTGATAACCAATC
>JARBES010000124.1:17683331-17698990 GCA_030265145.1 Strongylocentrotus pallidus
AAATATTTCGGAAATATATAATAATAATAATAATAATAGTGGGTTCTTGTATAGCACTCATATCTGTCAGACTTGACACTCCTGGCACTCCGCAATTATAACCTAGGCTTTACCTTGGCTGCCATTACGGTGCTCAAGCATTTCAAGGAATTAATTCCCACCAGGTACCCATTTATATTACCTGGGTCAAGTGTGGCAAATGTAGATTTATGTCTTGCTAAAGGTAATACGTGCAGCGGCGGGACTCGACTTGCAGACCTTGTGATCCACAGTCCGGTAAAGTATCCACTCGACCACGATACCTTTACATCATTAATGTGGTTAAAACTTAAAAGGTGAAATGAAGAGGGAAGCTTAGCCCATTTCAGAAGTAACCAGAAAGACTATTGATTGTGCAGATGGTGTTGATGGTGATGATTATGTTAAGAATGGTGGTGGTGCTGGTAGTGTGGTTTGACATCATAGATGGCCGTTATGATAATGGTGGTCATTATGATGGTTATAGCATGGACCCTACTACAAATGGTCCTCACGTTTAACATGGATATTCTTTTCCTCCCCTAGATCTGTGGTGGTGGACCATCATTGAGTCTTTGGCACCTGAGATCTCTTTCTCCTACCACGGTCTTTGAGGCACCTAAATGTCAGCCACACGTTGTTCTCTATCATGATGATGCTGTAAGTCAAACAATCTTTTTTCAATAATAGACTTGAAATATAGCTTATTACAACTATCTCAATCATGAACTCTGCTACAGCTATTTGTATAGATGTTGAAATATAATCAATATTCTGTCATCACTCTCTCTTTAGAATTTTGAGAGCTATATTGGTAACTCAAAACGTTCTACCATGTATTGTGAGTTCACTTTAAAAAAAAAAATAGTACATGTATTATTGCATTCTTTGAGGTTTTATGTCGAACTGCTAACAGCCATAATTCCTAGTTTTTAAAACAGGAATAAAATTCCCTCCCCCTTACAATTATTCAAGTCTGTTAAAAAAGTGTATCATATGTATCCTCTCATATTATTATGTTAACCTGTTGAGTACTAAACCAGAGACAAGTTATTATGAAATCCTCCAAAACTTAACCAGAGACAACTTATTATGAAATCCTCCTAAACATATTATTATGTTAACCTGTTGGGTACTAAACCAGAGACAACTTATTATGAAATCCTCCAAAACTTAACCAGAGACAACTTATTATGAAATCCCCCAAAACTTAACCAGAAATAACTTTTTATAAAATCCTCCTAAACTAAACCAGAGATAACTTATTATGAAATCCTCCTAATCTAAACAAGAGATAACTTATTATGAAATCTATCCAAAATGCATGTTTTATGAAAATCATTTTGTATGCAAATTTTTTTGTAATGATAATAAATTTATACATAAATAAACATTATACTACCATTTTCTATGTAGAGTATATGATTTATATGCAATGATGTTTTGTTGAATTCAGGTGATCTCAGCAGGAACATCTCCAAATATCTACCATTGGCACGTGAACGGTGATTCTAAACTAACCACACCATGTACAGCCATGGATGTGTACAGTGTAGTCATCAATACAGAGTCAGAGGCTAACAAGGTAAGGTTCTATCTCAACTCACTGCCAGGGTTCTGAGAAACATGGGACCTGTTTCACAAAGCCTGTTTTCAATGACAAATGACAAAAATCAGTGACAAATCTGCTGATAACCAATCAGAAGTAAGGATTTCAGTAGCTTATACCTAAAACTGTCATTTGTCACTGATGACAAGTTTTGTGAAATGGGGCCCAGGATGAGCTCAGGGATATTGAGAATAATGTGGTATTGTATTGTAAATGCGTTTAACTGTCCATCATAACAAATATTTTGATTGATCAAATTGATTTGTATCAAAGGTAAGCTAGAGTTCATTGTTGGTCCCATCTTATAACCAGTTGTAATTAATTGCAACTTCTTTGCAATTGATATCAATCGCAACTATGTACATAACAGAGAGAGGAGACTGCAAACCTGTGATCAGTCGCAACCTTTAGAAGACAGGGCCCTGGTGATAACAGAAATTGTGCTGAATAATAAAAGTGCTGAATGACTTTGGTCCATATTCTACTAAAACTTTTAAATTTGATGCTGGTTGTAGGCTTTTGTCTAAAATCGGTTTAAGAAAGGAAATTAATCTGAGGTCTAAGTATTCCTTTTCTTAAACATGATTTCAGGTGCAGGGTTGCCAGGTTGATTAAATAGAATAACCCAAGTGTTTAACATTTAAGTGCCCATATCATATTCATCAACAGTGATTATCCTCAGAACTCTCTTTTGTATATAATGGTTTCTCTTATCTTTCTATCTTCAGGTTCTGTGTTCATCGGGGGCAAGTTCCAAGATTGATGTCTACACAAACTTTGGTTACAAGGCCTTCTCTTTAGACTTCTGCTGATAACAACCATTCCTAACCCCTACCAAGACCATCAGTTCTCCTCATTTTAATACATACTAGGACATTGAAATTCCACTGGCTGACATCAAGGATAATAATCCTGCAGCTTCCGATCATCCGTTGGCTATATTTATGTAGGAAATTTACAATACAATAAGCCACTTTAGAGAGGGCACTTGTACCAGTTATCCCTAAATATCCACAGATCTTTCACACATGGAAGAGTCCCACTTTGCACATTTTAGAATAATCAATGCCAAAGTGATGGAGGTGCTCCATGAATACCTTTTGTTTGCCCTCTTGAAAAGAAGACTTCCACCAGTGTATCATAGAATGTCCTGCCGGTGCATACCGTAAATGAATGATTACATAAGTTCATCCAACATTTGTCTTGATGGGTTTTGCAGTTTTGTACAAATAACCCTTATCTTGACATGTAGTTTTTAAGCTTCTACCAATCTTAAATTTGTATGCAAGCTTTTGTCCGCTCCTGTGGACTAACTACATGTTATCATTATCCCCAACTGATGAAAGTTTTCTGTATAACCCTTATATTCCCATGCTGAGATATCTTTTTCTTCACATTGTTTAATATTGTGATTAATGATTCCAACCAAAAAATAAAGCAAACACACTTTATCATTAAAAGTTCTTTGTAGCAAATTGTAAAAAATGTAACATCAGAAGATTATGCTGAATACTGTGTCTGTGATGTAACCAATGATTTTGTTTTTCTTGTATGATCTTTTGTACAGTACTCAAGTACCTTCCATCCACCAGAATGGGTATGCATTGTCATTTTGATCGGACAAAACAAACATTTTTTGTTGTTGCCCAATCAGATTTGTTCTGAATTCAATTATGGTTACAAACACGATTTCCATTTTCACCTATCTATTGAGTAGAGCAAGTCATGGCAGCTGTCCCCTCTGTAATTCCAGACTGTATCCTTTTGCTTAAGGAAAGTTTGAAAGGACTTGCCAAAGGTATTCCTTATGTACATAGACTCAAGTTTGTGAGGGCGTGAAACGTTGCATTTTGTAATAAAGTTAAAATAGAAACAAGAAACAGACCCGTCTCGTAGCATTTTTTCTGATTGTGTGTATATCTGTTGATACAATAAAAGGAGAAAAACAACAACAAATAGATGAAGACAAAACATGTCCAAGTACCAGTATTGTTTCGTTACTGAAATATTTGCAATTGGTTTAATGGTTGACAAAAATTGTGAGGCATATTCTATTTTGCTTTCACCCTCTTATTTCTTTCCTTTTCTCTTTGTCATGAACTTCATTGACAGCTTTCATCACTGTTTCTTCTTCCTCCTGATGTTTTCTCTTCACCTTTCTTTTTCTTTTATTTTTCTACTTATAATTTTTGTCTTGTTTTCTGTCATATTTTCTTCTTCTCTCTCTCTCCTTTTCCGTGTTAGTCCTTCAGTAACTACTCTTCGCTGTTGTGTGAATAGTATTCTTAGCTCTTGAAATGTACTGGGGGAAAGGGAGGTCTGAGGCAAAGCAATGATAATCATGTATATGCAAAATGGGACAAGATGAGGGAGAGGGGGGAACAGATGGAAGGGTGAAGAGAGAGAGAGAGAGAGAGAGAGAGAGGAGGGGAATGACGGAGAGAACAGAGATTATCAATCGTGATAAAAATTAGAGGTAAGAAAAGTGAGAGAAAGAAAAAGGGAGACGTGCAGGGGTAGAAAAAAAGGGTGTAAACGAGAACGAGAGGATAAAGGGAAGAAAGTTAGAGGTGAAAAAAGTGACAATAATATATATAGAGTAAAGAAGAAACTTTTTCTAAGAAATCGACACTCTTCATACTTTTCCAACATTCATGCGTATAGCACCAGTTAATGACAATGAACACACTTAAACGCATTATCTTAGATTAAAGTTTCTTTTATCAAAATATTGACACATCGTTGATTAAAAAATCTACATCTATTCACAATCTTCGTTCAAAGTAAAAAATAATGAACTTTTACATTCACACAAGTCAATTAAAATGACATACATTATCACCAGTTTGGTAAAAAATCAGGAATCTGGGCCTAAAAAGAGCGCGATTGACTACAAATAATTGGAATCTATATCAATTACAGCTCTGTACTATATTGTGATAGGAGATGATGGTGATATCAATTGCAAATTATTTGTAATAAATCACAACAATTTTATAATACAGGTTCCTGGAGTGTAAAACTTAAGTGGAAAGGAAAATAAAACAAATTAGTGAAATATTTAGAATTGCAGAATTTAAAATACCGACATGAAAGAGTATAATAAAATAAGGTTAGAAATTTGATATTACTAAATAAAAAGGTACGATGAAGAAAGTGCGAGAAAGTGGTTTGAACTAATCAATGTTGATTTGGATGGATTCTGAATGAATTTTTACAAGTATTTTCTTGAAATTGCATATTCATTTCTACACTTTTGTGTTTGCAAATGTTTAGCAAAACGTGCTTGAAATGACTTCGGTTTATTAATCAAAGAACTACTAAAATAATTCAAAAATTCAAAAATACATCAAATAAAGCATGAAATAGATGTATCGATCAAAATATTAAAACTCAGACATTACAGAACCACAATAAAATGATATTTTGTTATAGAAATGAAAAAGACTTTAAAAGAATTATTATACATTTCACAAAAAATACTTTATACGCTTTTATTTTGTACAACTATAATAAAGAACATTTGATGGGCACTCAATTGGCAGCCACCAAGGGATATTCTTTTAAAGTAAAGGCCAATACCACATCATAAATTGTTATTCTCATGTTGAGAACAATTATTGATATAGAAAAAAATCTTATGAACATAGCACCAAAATTATTGTTTTCTAATGATGAAGTATTACAATTATAGATATCAAATTTAGCCCGATCCGATCAGTTTCTGCTACAGAATCTTTCCTATATCAAGAAACACAAAACGGATAATCAAACCTATAACAATGAAAAGTCTCATAAATATTGCTATATACATAAACAATTTATTATTTAAAAAAATATTACAATCACCAACAACCTTCCTCTCAGTATAGAAAAGATATTTAGAAAAATCAATCAACCACTTTAAAATAATCAAAAACGCAAGCACGTATATAATCAATATAATCAATTATCTCTTATTAATATTAAAATAAGAATATATTTGTTCATAGGCTTCATGTATGATAACTCAAGTGAATAGAAAGCTTCTTTTTTATATTAAAGATTTCGTTTAAATAATCCAAATCTTGATACCCTTGATAACAAAATATATTTATTTAAAAAAATTATTTAAAAAAAATAAATATATATATATATATATATTTTGTTAAACCCATAAAAACCCATAAAAAGAGCGGATTAGCATAGAAACATATTACAAGTAAACCCCCGTAACCCCCAAAAAAAATTTGCTTTACAATTTTCTCATTAAATTTTAATGAAAGAGCAAACATTTTACTTGACCGTACTTAACTGTCAAACATTTTTCTGAAATTTTTCTGGCCCAGGGACGACAGGCCAGTGCTAGTGTCGAGTTTTCGTGAAAATCTGAATTTTCTCTCCAAAATCTGATTTTTTATTTTTTTATTTTTATTTGTTTATAGGATACTCAGTCTGTTTTTTGTGTCAAGAGGTTGGCATCTCTGTACATGGTGTAGAGATGAGTAGAATATTGTGTCTTTTAGTTTTAGAAACACTGGTATGGATTGTTCGAATTGTCATTAGTCATTAAGCCACTTTCACATTAGCTACTATCCAGAGGTTGTCGCAATATTTGTCTATGGGAACAATGTCAACACTGCTTCAGAGTCAGGTAAGAAAATACAGACAATGGCTCGAGTTAGCTTTAAAAAATAGGCCTATTATATTACTTCCCTGGTCTTCCAAATATCGGTCTCGTGGGCTATCGGCCTTGTGGGCTTTAGCCATTTGTGGCTCAAACCTTGGTCGATATAATCCTAGTTAATAACAAAAACAATTTCTCAATTAATTTATTCATTTCTATTCTAAAATTTCAGTTAGTTAAATAAAACCAGTCAGTGACTATCGATTTTAGATCAAGGTTTATAAGAAAAATACCACCAAGTTCAGTAAGATTCCTGAGAAAATTAGATACAGTCCAGAACGTTGGTGATTCGCTGAGTTAAATATGTTGAAATTGATGATCACTGGGGAGGGAAAAGAAGAAGAATCAAAAGAGAACAATTAGGAATATAAAAAAAACATATACCTTAGACGAGATATTCGCGTATCTTTGCTTTGAACTTGATTTTTTTAAAGCCATAAACACAATTCTCCGTTCTGTTGTCTTTGACACAAGATATTGTATGAGATATTATTTTCGTAGTAGAAATCAAAATTATACTACCCCAACTTTCAACACCAATTTCCTTTACTCCTTGCAGAAGCTACTTCCTTTATGACAACCATGCCGGGCGTAATTATTGTAGAGCGCAAGGAGTGTCAAGTCCGACAGACATTAGCGCTAAACAAGAACCAACTTTTGTTATTATTATTGTAATTATCATTATCATTATTATTATCATTATCATCAATATCATTTTTAACATTACCATTATTGTAATTATTATTGATATTATTATTATTATTATTATTATTATTGTTCTAAATATTATTATTATTATCATTATTAATATTATCATTATTATCATTGTTGTAATTAATTTCATTATTATCATTATAGCTACTAGAATTATAATTTCAATTAATTTGGATGTAGTAATTTTTTGTGTAACGTCATATTCTTCTTTGCCGTTTACTTGCAATTTAATATTTTAACATGTTTATTTGGTATCTCTCACTTTCCTTCCTTTTCGTTTCTTCTTTTTCTTGCGCTTAGAAACATATAGGATTAAGCGCTTTATAAATATAATGTATTATTATTATTAGATGACTTACTGGTTTCACATCTTTCTCCCCTGAATCCTCGTGGACAATAACACGTGGTCTCGCCTCCAATCTTTGCACAAAATGCATTATTCTTACACGGGTTAGGATCACAGTTTTGAATGCCTATGTGAATTGGAAAGAAATATATGGAAAGAATGGTGATGAGAATCTACTACAATATCAAGAAGGAAAAAAAAACAGAAAGACAATCCATAGAAAATAAAAACTTGTAACCTTATGTGCAAGTTTGCAAAGCTTTGTGACCTTATAATCGGGACCTAATGATAATTGCACATTTTCACGGTAGAAATGATAAAAGTGCATTTTAGGTATTAATGACACATACCTGTGTAAGAAATAATATAAATAATATTCTACTTTAAAGGTAAAGACCAGTATTGGTAACGCCCCAATTTCAAAAAATGAAATGGAAGCTCTCATTACCTAATACATGATAAAAATTTTGCCGGGAAACCGCCTACTAATTCATATATTTGGTAAATTTGTTTCTCTCATGGTCCTGTGAGAGATATAGGGTAGATGCTAGATGATCAACCTTTTCTGATCGATTCCACAACGTTTCTTTCACAATTCAATCGCATGACCATAACTGGTCTTTACCTTTAATATATTCTAATAAAAAGTAGACACTTTTTCATTGTGATTAAAATGTAGGCAGACGATATCGAACCAAAGAAAGGAACGTTTTCCTCTTAATGCCTACAATTTTGTCATGGCGCTCAAGTTTACACCAAGTAGTGTTTGTATGTATTATACAAGACAAAAAAGACTTCACATCGTTCGTAATCTATATGGTCGCTATTAACTTTGTATCAGTGTGTTACATCGGTATACCTGTATATAGGTGAACCTGAACCTGAAATGGGTACTGTATGTAAAAAATTTCAAGCGAAAAATCAAAATGACGAACACCGTGAATTTACAGGTTACGTGTTATCGTTTGTTTTATTACGCTTATCAAATACGTAAAATTAACGGGGACTGTTTATAGTATCAATTCATGATAAGGTCTGGTTGGCAGAGGTAAGCAAAGGAGCGGGAAAGTATAAGGTGGACTTTCATTGTATAGTCATGACTTACCTAACTCACAGAATGAACCCGTCCAGTCATCAGCACACACACAGTATCGACTCTGTTGATATTCTACACATGCTCCACCGTTCTGACACTCAATTATAGGACACGTCTCTGGAAAAAGAAGAAAAATTAAAAATAGAATAAAAAGAAAAAATGTATATGTTACCCGTTGTTTGTTAAAATAAATTCCTAAATTGAGTTGGTAAATTGAAAGGTTCGGGTGAAGTAGGACTGGGTAATTATTGGTTAATCAGAAATTAGACAGATTGGGACCAGCAATAGGGTGATTGCATTAACCAACACAGTTTGGACAATAGTTACCCAAAAGGTTAGCATACGACCCATTTTGTTATAAAGAGTTGATTACAATTTTGACCACCTATTTTAAGAGTATAGTATCATGTACGTTCTTTGACACATACTGTAATGCTGTTCGAAGTATAATAGTCGTAATTTTGTATTTGATCGAAACAAAGCAATACCAATAAAGCTTAGCATAATACCAGGGAGGTGAGACTATCACCTCCCAGATAATACCCATGGTTTATAAATATAACACGCATAAATCTTATTATACTCTCTATAGCTCGAGCGAGAGCTTATTAGAACTACATCGATGAGTAACCTAACGAGAAATATTCAATCTTCATCCACGGGATAAGCACATAATGGCACTTAGATCCCATCCTTAATTCCCACTTGTTTGGATTAATCCCTACCCAACGACAGGAGTTTAAAGAGCTTATTCTGAATCTCATTGCTTATAGAGAACAAGGTACCCGATTCTGCCAGTGCTAATAATATCTACAAGCGTTGATTATAAATCCGCAACATATTTTAACACATTTATAGATAGTTCAGCTACAAGCAAGAGCAGTAAATTGCTGCTTCCCATGTATGCCAGGCACGCTTCTCAAACATCCCTTGATCTGTTGAAGTTAAAGTTCAGTGGCAGCATAATACGACGAGTGATCGTATTTTGAAAGGAAGAGCGCGTTTGTCGTAGAAATGGGAGTTTTAAACGAAAGAAAAATCCTTTGCTGAAGGTTTCTTGAACATTAACGGATATCCGTCGTTATGCCTCAAGAGTATTTTAAGCCCGGACTTTAAGCTCAAAAGTTTGAATCGCTTGTTAAAGTGCGAGTAGCCCGTAAATGAGGGTAACTACCGGCTCAATTTACGAACTTTCACGGTTTGTAATGGGACTTTAATAACTCAGACTGGTACTTATTTACTTTAAACATTTACAATGTAAGGCTGACTATACATATCATTATATCAAAGTGGGTTTCATCGGTTCAGCAATAAAAAAATCCATTGTTTGTATTTACTCATATTTTAAAATTGTCAAAATGTACTTTTATCCTTTCTTTGGTTTGCATTTCTTCAATATTTCATATACCGTAATATTAAAAATGCCTGAAAATAACTGCAGCTGCATTATACGTCATGATATTTAGCAATTAATATTTAATTCCATAAGTTTAAGATTAGAGGAATGTTTGCAAAAGAATCATATAAATACTTATTACATATACTTATTACGTTATTACATAATCCTAACCACTGCATGAAAACAAGACATATCGAACAACAAATTTTTGAGGCAAAATCTATTGATAACGACCAAAAGTTCACAAGATTCTTACGTGTCGAATTTGGACCGATTACATCATCTGACCCAGAACTGTGTGAATATGACCCCTTTAAATTCATTGGTTGAGCCACTCGCCAAAAGGAGGTGGTTTCACGACATCCGTTATGCGAGGGGATCGCAATTAACCCCTTCCTCAAACCCATCCACAGTGATAGCGGAAGTGTGCTTATTAGCACCCGATTGCGTGACACAGGTGTTATAATAACGGATAATTATACAAAATAATTGCTACCGGCACGTGTGACCCAGGTGGTAAAATACATTCCGAGAACCACATTTAATGCACCAGTGAATACTATAATTATTGTTAAAGGAGATTAATTGAGAATTTGACACAGAAAGATTTAAAGAAAACAACATGATAAAGGGAGAGATATATATCATGAGAAAATAAATTTGCGAAGAAAATGACAAAGTCACCGAAACAGAGAGAGGGAAGAGAGAAAGAAAGAGAAAGAGTGAAAGAGCGAGAAAAAAAGAGAAAAAGAGAGAGAGCGAGAAAGAGAGAGAGAGAGAGAGAGAGAGCGAAGGAGGGAGAGAGGGATGAGAGGGTGGAGAGGAAGAGAGAGAGAGAGAGATAGAGAGAGGGAGAGTGAGAGGGAGAGGGGAAACAGAGAGGTACAGAGAGAGAGAGAGAGAGAGAGAAGAAGAAGAAGAAGAAGGAGATGATGAAGAAGAAGGAGATGATGAAGATGAAGAAGAAGAAGAAGAAGAAGAAAGAAAGAAAAAAAAGGTGAAATACAAGCCAAATAAGAAGAAGAATTTGCATATATGGTATGAATCAGTAAGACAAATATATATTTACGAAACAACCTAAACAAACAAAAGATGAAATCTAGCACGTCTGGACAGCGTTAGCGGGAAACCCCCCGGAAGCCCCTTTGCTCCCCTCCATGAATCTATTTTGTTCTACTCTTTCTAATTACCTCGTGATCCAAATTAGATTCGACATGTCTCGACATCTAATCCTATTAAGAACCTGATTTCACACTTCAACTACTGTCCACTTAACTTTCTCTATTTCACTAAGACATTCCTAGCCAATTGGATTCAGTCTTCGGGCCTCGTGGAAGCCATGTAGTGCATTGTGAATGTATATTTAAGACATGGCTTGAAGGCGTCGTTTGAAATCACAGACCTCTATATCGTAGTTCTCTAACCGGATATAGAAAGTGACGGCGATGGCTTCACCAAATTTAAGAGGGTATACTGCAAAATAACTAATTGATAGGTGACAAGACCATTTAGTTATTACAACTATGAAGGCATATTATTTTACTTTTTACATATTCAGTATCAACGTTTTATAGGGGAGATACAAAATTAATGTATTTTCGTCTAGACAAATTTGTATATAAATGAAAATTGTAAATTGGTTATATTCGTGTTCGACAGTGACTAATCTTGAAGATATTGGGTTTCTTCTTGCTACGATGATTGATTAACGTCATCATCATACTTAACATCTACATTTATACATACATCGTCATCGTTGTCATTCGATCATTGCCCTTATCTTCCTTCGAGCACAATTATTATCATCACCACCATAACGGTCGTCATCATCATCGTCATCGTCAGTACTATCTTCGTGATCCTCATCAGCATGCACATAATAATAAGTCATCATCAACATGATAATTACAATCATCATGATCCCATCGCCATAATCATCACCATCATCATAATCATCATTATCACCGCTATCGTGGTCATATCCATGGTCATCATCGTCATTATCATTCCCATTATCATCCCGTCATCATCATCATCATCCACATCATCATGATCACCATTATTATGATCCCCATCATCATCATCGTCATCATCATCACCATCATATCTGACATCACTGTTAGTTCCACATTATCACCATCACCTTAGAAAACACCATCACCACCATCATCAACATCATAGTCATCATCATCGTCGTCATCATCATTATTCTACTCTGGTTACTCACCCGTTTCACAACGTGGGCCTTCATATCCAACAGGGCAGGTACATACAAATCTCGAGGGATCTGAACTATAACACGATCCGTTATTCATACACGGGTCACTCAAACAGGGACTGCGTTCATCTGTAATAATAATAATAATAATAATCTTTAAAGTCCACTCCAAATTGTATTATCATTATTTATTATTGATCGTGAGCCCGGCAGCCACTGAGCAGCACCAGATCGACGTTGCTCTATCCCTTATTGTTGAACGCCAAACAAGGTATCAGCAACTCCCGTCTTTTAACGTCTTTTGGTATGACGCGGCCGGGGTTCGAACCCACGACCTCCCGGTTGTGAGGTGGACGCTCTTATACACCGGTATAAGATGTTAAAGGGGAAAAAATTTCTAAGATTTAGGCCTCGAAACAAACCTTGCCGGATGTAGATACTGTAATATTTGGAAGGGATAAGGGAAAACCAAGTACGAAAATGAAGCAGGGAAATGGGTTTATAATATGTTTGTTTCTACTGTGTTCGCTGAATCATTCACGGTTGAGAGATTACTTTGTTTAGATAAAAATTAAAAACCTACCTAATGGAAAATGCATATTCAACCTAGTTCTTAAATTGTTACCTTACCTTGTTATCTTATGTTTCACTTTAAATTTGTTCTCTTGTCATTACTCTGTTTAGTTTTAATTGTATCAATATTGTAAAGCGCTTTGATATAAATGTCTTATGAAAAGCGTTATTATGAGTAAAAGTTATTATTATTATTATTATTATTAATATTGAACGCCTTAGGTATCTACTGAATAAACAGAGTAAGTTATCATCTGTAGGCCTTATATTATGAATAAAGAGTGGTGATTATGTAAAATGTCCTCATCGATACAAATTAATTTGTTGAGTTATGCTTGTTCAGAAATTACTAAAAGATTTTCATTGGAAGAATATCGACCATATAAAAACAAAGTGCACCAAATTCCTAAGATATCACTTTTATTAAAGATGAATCAATATCACAAATGTTAATCAAATTGTTCAGATTAACATTTCTTTCAAAATATTACTGGATAAAGCAGAATGAAAGGCTGTGTATACCTACCAAGTTCACATCGTTCACCATTGTAATAAGGCCGGCACAGACACGATTGATCAGATGGGCTGGGCCCTCCAACACAGGTCGCTCCGTTTCTACAGTCGTTATTAGTGACACACGCACCAGCTACATATAACAAAACACAAAGTTTATGATAATTTAAATATAACAAAAAAACTCAATGTGGAAAGATACGACTTTGAAATGAAAAATATACGGAGAGTGATGTTCAGGCTAGATTTGCAAAGAAACAATCGTAAATTAAAGCTTTCTGAAATTTTCTAACTACCAAGAAGAAAGATAGTGTATTGTTAGTTACTATTATTAAACACGGTTTGGAGTTAACAGAAATTCTAAATTATTTGCTCAAATGAGAAAATGACTCGTGCATAATGCATGAGCCGATGTTGTGCCATGTACATATGACTTGGAAAACTGTCATATTAATGTGCAATGCGAACACAGCATTGTATTTACACTGTTTACCAAGTGTATTGTATACGTACCCCATTGTAACCACAACGAATGAGTGGAACACTCCCATGTCGTTAACACTGCACAACCACTGCACTCACTCGGTGTTCACACTGCTTTATCATTGCATCATTATAATTCTATTCAAAATGTCATTAAAAATCATATTGGTGAAGATCTATTTATTACCTATTTCACAGCGACTTCCGTAGTAGTGTTCTGGACATGTGCAGTTGTACGTGTTGACGTTTATTTCCATACAGGTCGCTCCATTCTGACAGGCATTGACACTACACGTTGGGATACCTGCATTAAAAAAGGGTCGAAAACCTATGAATATACCCCACATAGTTCTATAAGTGAGGCGTTATTTTTTAACACAATGATGAATTGCAAATATAAACATCTGAGAAATAGTAAAATACAAAATCTTATTTTTTTCTTCAAACTCTTTCCCGCTTAATACCTTTCGTGTCAATAATAACTGGCATCTAACCTAATCTAGCGGTATTAAAAGATACATAATTATCTACCAACTTAAGTCTCATTGCAAGAATCCCGGATACTAATTATAGAGATTATTCTTTGAGAAGAACCGTTTATTTTACTCTCTTTTTTATATTCTTTATCAACAATTCAACCCTCCCTTTCCACTGACTATGTCGATGTGATATATGTTTCATGATTTCATCCGCATATAGGCACAGTTTATTAGAGAGTTTTTGTTGTAAACGGTATATCTACATTGCATCCAGAGATAATTATCATAGATAAATCGTCTGATATCGGGTAACCTACGGTTTTCGCAGAAAATCCCTTCAAATCCATCGGCACAGTTACAGATATAACCAGTTCTATCTTGCCGACTGAAACACGAAGCTCTGTTCTGGCAAGGGTTGCTCAAACAAGGGTTTATTCCTGGATAATAAACAAAGAGAGATACGATTGGAAGGAAAGGAAACCATGACGAAGAAGACGAGAAACATACGGAACGAATTGTAGGGGATTATTATGATAATTTCTAAGTCTCGCCAAAGTATTGCAACATGTGATATTAACATCGACATGAATTACCCAAAAGTTGTTTCTATTTATGTGAAGAAAGAAAGTACAACTTCGTTGTTGTACACGATTTGGATGAGACACACAGTGACTCGTGACGAGCTAAAAATGACTTGAAGGCTAAAGAAATACAGATATTTATGTTGACATGAAGTCGCCGAACATACATATTGTTGTATTCATGTCAGATGGGTAATACATAAGAAAAGAGTCACACATGACAATCCACTAAGATAAAGCTGGTTTTAGACCAGGTACAAAAAGAGCATTTGCACGAATACTGCACACCTACAAAATATAAACTTTTATGTAAAACATATAATCTGATCAAGAGAATGTTATATAAAATACATGAAGTTAATCTCTACATTTGCAATTTACTTAATTGGCACTTGCGGAATAACTGACACTACAATGTGACATGGTCTATAATATAAAAACCGAATCAGTAAATATGGCAAATTTGCCTTGTTCTAATATCTTTTATTTCACCTATCCGGATAAAAGAAATGTTCTACAAAAAAAGGTTAGGCTATATAATGTATTGTGTCTTACTTTTAAGTTCACACATAATTTTAATTAATTAAGCAGTTCCCTGAAATGTCCCTTTACTCTTGACGCGCCCGTATTAAAGTAAAATGCAATACAGAGAGAATAATTTTGTGATACAATGTTGAGAATTTTTTAGCATGAATGGAGATGATTGAATGTGATGACGATGTCGATGGTAAGTTTGATGAAGGAAGAAATGGGATGGACTAGGATCCTCTCCTGTTTTCAACGCAACACACATCTGGTAGCGACCAGCTATTTATGTCTTTGCCCCCAGTCAGTTTGACCCTCAAGTTGATATTGACCCTTAAACCTGTCACCGATTTCGTCCAGACAGGATATTTTGTCTCCGGTCCACTGGTGAATTTTGACAGTCCTTCCCGTGACAACATGACATACTCCCCTGGGGGGG
>JARBES010000124.1:18058021-18068835 GCA_030265145.1 Strongylocentrotus pallidus
ACTGCGTCATGATTCATTGTCATGAGCCATGTTGAGAACTGTAGTCTATTGTCAAGACTTACATGATATCAGAACACCTTTCAATCGTGGTGGCAGCAACCACAAAATTGATATTGCCCAAGTATCTTCTTTTTAAAGCTTATACCATCGAAAATGCCTTGAGGTGGTGCTAGAGGCTTTATGCTTCACAGGACTAAACAACTTGTGGCAAATTTTTTTTTTCTTGATTCTGTTTTTGTCAAATTATAAATGAATAAATAAATGAATGAGAATACTAATGATGATGATGATGATGATGATGTAGATGATGATGATGTTGATGATGGTGATAATAACAATAATAATAGTAACATCAAATCTATTAGTATTTCATGATTATTTACATGTTTTTTTAATTTAAACCCTCAAATCACACTTTAAGAAAAATTAACAACTGAATTAAAGAATGAAATTCTGCTGATTCTAAGATGACATTCTCATTTCTGTTGTGAGCAGTTTTCATCCAAGGTGAAACCCATCGGTAAAGCTTCGCCGGTAGTTCAACAACGCCCAGTAAGCCCCAAACCCGCCAAGCGATCAGCTGCCATCGCCCCAGCCAAGCGCCCCAGCCCTGCCCCTATCTCAAGCTCACCACAAGCTTCGGTCTCAGTCCTCTCAGTAGAGCCTAGTCCTAAGAAGAAGAGGAAAGTTAGCGAGTCGTCTCAAGACTCACAGGAATCTGCAGACACAACAGAGAAGGTAACGGAAAATATATATCTATAAGTCTCCTGTATTTATTTCTAATGCAACAAACATTAAACAACTGCAGCATCAAAACTCTTGAAGGTACTCAGTGAAATGCATGTGATTATTTTTTAATCTTAATTGGCCTTTAAAGTTATTCATTCATCCAAAAAAAAATGACTAAAAGAGCAGCATTGGCAGTATCTTATCCCCCTTTTGTTAAAGAAAGTTTGTGCTATTCATAATAACTATTATTCAAGGGTAATGCACAATATTGGAAAAGGTCAAAGTGTGAGAGAAATTTGTATTCTTGATTCTTTTGATACACCTATAAGCATAACAAAAATCACTGAAGAAAGGTGTAATTTTAAGGATTTATTGATATATTGAAGACAAAAAATATCTTATGATGACTGAATCATTCAGAAATGTGACACGTACTACACATCATGTCATTGTAAAAAGCCTGCTGTGGTTTTGCCGCATCATATCCGACCAGTGTGTTTCAGTAGGAGATAGAGGGCTTTAATCAGATTAGTTAAAGTTAAAGCAAAGGAAACTGACTGGCCTTCAGAAAATCTCATTATGAGAAGAAAAACACATTTTTTTGACTTACACTGTGTATTACCTGATACAAGCATTCTGTATACAATGCTCTCTTTCAACCCAAGCACTCTTCATTTATCAAACCATGTTGCATAATTTGTGGTAAGAAGTATCCCTTTTAATTCCTATGGTTTAGAATGCCAACAGTGAGACAGACACAGAGCTGGAAGGAGTGGGGATTAAAGTGGAAACCTTGATCAAGGGTCAGTGGCACAAAGGTCATGTGGCAAAGGTCAGCAGGAAGCCAGACAGCGGAGACAAATGGAAGGTCAAATTTGATGACCATCCCAAGGACAAGTTTGACAAATGGTAATTAATCCCTCTAATATTTTGTGATTTATTTTAATGTTAAATAATGATGTAACAAATTCTGAATGGCACTTCCCCAGTTGCACTAGAATTTGAGCCTCAGACATTTTTACTTCTGACATAATTACCACCAGAATTTTTACCTCTTGACACATTTATCTCTGACATTTTACATCTGACACTTCTACCACCAGCATTTTTACCTCTGATATTTTTATATGACCATTGGACCAGAATGATACATCATGGATGTCATCAAACACACATAAATGATGAACTAAAGTAATGAACTATACTGGGCAAATTTATTACTTACTTTGTATTTTACTCATCTATATAAATGCATTTGATAGATAACAATCTGAAAGTGTTCCAAAGTATATAATGATGTGGAACAGACACAAGCCCATGGAATTACATTTTAGTAGAAGAGTTGCCAATATGGAGTCCAGTTGCATATATTCTCTTTGCCATGGCCATGTGGAATGTCTTGTGGTTTGATTTCCCTTCTATGCTGCAATGGTGGCTCAGAGATCATTACAAACTTTGACATTCATGAAACCTGAGTGTTGTTGCATGTTAATCTGCAATATACCTACCTTTACTTTGTCTGAATACATTGTTAAAAGCACACCTAAAGTGTTGGGAGCCCAAACTTTGCCAAACTATTCATGGAAAAATTTCAATTAAATTGTCTAATGGTGAGAAAGAGGATGTCATACGATACAACACACACTTCTGCAAGGATTTTCCACATAAATGTGTTTGAAGAGGAATGTTGATGAAAGAATGCAAAAGTTAGGTTTAGCATTGTACGCAGAAAACCCAAATTATGTATTCTTTCGTCAACATCTGCCTCTGAAGGTGATGGAACATGGTAATGAACAAATTTGTTTCACATCAACTGATTATTTTATGTAATTTTTTATAATATATCTCTTCTTTGCTTCAGGTATGATAAAGATAGCTCCGATCTTCGGTTACAGGTGAGTGAATAAGTACCATATACCCCCTAGTACAGAGTAACAATATACTTTTCTGTTCGTGGGAGCTCTTCTAGGATTGGATATTGTATAATTATTTATTTATTTATTTATTCATACATATTTATACAGGTACACAAGATCAGAAATAAATCTGTTTAATTATGATTGTCTCACAGTGATATTTAAGTATTGTGAGTTTTTTTTTTCACGAGCTCTTTGTCAATTTACCGGAGCTATATTGCTCACCTCTCCTGTGTATTTTTTTTGCTGATACCCTTCGGAAAATCAAGTATAGGGACAGGGTTTTCAGTATATATCACATGAACCTTTACTCAGAAGGCCTTTTTTTAACTGTAAGCCAAGGAAAATTCTGCTTATTCATGTTTTACATGTACTTTCATAATTATTATACATTACAACAGCAGTAGCAGAATTATTACAATTTGTGTAAAAATCATAGTTTCACAACTTCTGTGTAAAGTATCAAGCGCATTGGAATATATTATGTATAAATGTAACACATTGGTATCATTGTTAATATTCTCTATACACATTGTGTTTTCAGGGTAGTGAAGATTCAATGTCTTCGCAAGACGATGCATGCACGCAGGAAACGAACAAGCCAGAGGAGAAGACGGAAGAGAAGAAAGAAGAAGAGAAGAAGCCAGATAAGGAAACGCCACACGAGGAACCAGACAAAGGGTTGAAAGAGGTGAAAGGAAAAGAGAAGGAAAAGAAGGAGAATGATGAGGAAAAGAAGAAGGAAAGTAAACCAAATGATGTAGCTGACTCGGTAGAAGCGAAGGAAGAGATAGGGAAAGGAGACTCAAAAGGAAAGAGCGCTGAGGAGGCAGGAGGGAGCACAAGTCCGGAGGAGATGGAGAAATTGACACAACTGAATGGCTCACTCTGTGATGGTTTCAGGTCAGTGCATGCATGTACAGATCAAATACATGTTATTCAGATATTAGTATTAACATTGTATAATCATGTGTATATACAGTAGGCTTGCGGGTGCACCATGTGTGAGAGAGAGAGAGGATTGAGGAGTCCTGAAAAAAACTCTTGGTAATCTTTCTTGGGGGTGTGTAGTCCTGAAAAGGACTGTTTGTGTACTCTTGAAAAAGACTGTTGGTTATCTTTCTTAGCTTATAGTTTTAAGGAGAACTATAGTGCTTGGAGAGGATGAGTGGCGTATGGATGTGTATAGTTGATATTGATTAATATGTTTGCGTAACGTAATGTGATGAGTTGATGGAAACAACAAATTATGCTGGAGGTCACAGGAACTTTAAAACCTGTTTCCTTTCAGGACTTCCTCAGTAATTAACTGGATCCGATGAAGAAAAAAGTTTTAAAAGAAGATAAAATCACTCAAAAAGATGTTACAGGATTCCTCTTTTTATAAGAATGTTAAAATAATTGAAATGTGCCAAGAGAAAGTGGTTAGTTAAAGATGCATGAGAGCAATGAATAAATTGTACAAATAAGTACAAAATATGTTTTTTTTAAATTAATGATTTAAATGGAAATATATACTCCTTAATCACACATAGCTATGCAACAGGTCAGGTGAGTTACTGGTAAACAAAATTTAGAAATTATGAAAGTTGCCATGAGTTGATCGATATACACAATGCACTCAATAATATGATTATATTCGTTAGAGACTTCAACTTAAAGGCATCTTTTAACAATGTTAAATCTGAGATGCATGGCCTTACGTGTTATCAGTGTCTGTGAAATGGTGTAATATTGAAGCCTTACAAAAATTGGGCTTCAAAATGATCAAGAAGTGCCTCAAAAAAGTAAAAAATCTTTGAGTAACCGGTTTTACCATACCGTTACTCGTTTTCCCCAATAGACTGTAGTGTTATGAAAATCTTTAGGGAAACGCAAAATTTGAGACAAAGTTACCGGATCCCTTTAATTTCAAGCGTACCTACTAGTACAGTATATTCAAGGAGAAATATACAAGTTATGTGGAACAAGGCCATTATTTTCTCATTATACAGAGAATTAAGTAAGAAAACAATTGTAATATATTTAGGAAGCAAAGTATTAATACAAGTTCTATCTCCTCTTTCCTTACTCCAAACAGAACATGCTTGAGGTACTTCCTTCCTCCAGAGTGGACGATGTCCAAAGATGACATCAATGATATGGATGCCAAGAAACTGACAGAGTTTCCACTTGACCATTTCTTTGACCACTATGAAAAGGGTCTACGAGATGTAAGTTTTGTCCCCTCACTTTATTCTGTTTATTTAATGGAAGATCAATTTTTATTTTTGTAAATTTGTATAAATCTCTATTGCCTCCACATGTTGATGGATATTTGATACTATTCGATTATCTTCCAGGAATATAATGTCTTTATCAGAGCATTTTCAGTTGTTACTATAACCACTTTTGCAAACAGTTATTTAGACTCGATATGTCCAGTGCATGCTTGTTCGAGCTACAAAAAGAATAAAATATGATCTTCGTGATATTTTAGTTCACAGCATTCTTTATATTGTGCCTAAAAGATTTTTCTGTAGAATAAGCCTTGTACTGCATGTTATTATAAGTTGTCATTTAATGATTGTGACCGAAATTTTCAGCTCATTAGAGCTGTTTGCAAATGTGTTTGAGATCTTTGGTAGCTTCAACGATTCTGTCACCTCACATTCAAAGGAGTGTAGAAGTGTTCAATTTTATTTACTTCTTAAAGTTCTTGTATGATAAAGTTCAATGCACTATGTAATACACTTTACAAACAGGCAATTTTGATACAAGTATATAGCAAAACAAATCCAAATAGAAAGTCTATGTTACAAGGAGGTGTCGACGTCGAGTAGTTTAAGCACTTGACTTTAAATTCAAAGGTTGTTGGTTCGTTCCACGACACGGCACTAATGTCCATTGGCAAGGCATTAATCTACATTTGCCACTCCATACACAGGAGAGGAACAGGGACCTGGTAGGATGACAAAAGCCTTTTGTTCTAGTGGTTGCCATATACTCTCATGGTAAGAATATGGTAGGAATACTCCCCAGGGAGTGGAGAAGGTTAACATTGTGCGTGAATGAATCCAATGACAGGGGTGTTAGTAACTGTAAAGCACTTGAAGACGTTTTTTTGTATTAAGCACTATACAAAATAAATCCAGATTATTGTTATTATGATTACTTTAAATAGCTCATATTTGTTTCATTTTAATTTCAGCTGGTTGGCAGATACCAGGTAAATGCTGAGGAGAAGGAGAAAGAGGCAGTCACAGCTCAGGGTAAACTCAACAATCTTCGTAAGATGGTGGCACAACTCCTTTCAACATTACATGACACACAGGTAAGATCTAGTTCGTCCCTCATCACTTCATTAGAGGGAGTTGGACAAAAATCAGTACTGAGACAAGTGAGCAAGTGAAATCTTGCAAAAAATAAAAATGTTAACAAACAAAAAGAAGAAAATGAAAAATTGCAGGACACTTTTTCTTTGTACACTGCATTTGAGTGTGGTTGTATCCAATCCACATAAGCCTCGCAATTGTCACATGTTTTTGGCTGGATGATAAATGGTGGGATAACAATACACCCTATTATGGTTACAACAGTGCGCATGCATAGACATGGGCGCCATTTTAATTTACCCGTAAATTAAGATGGCGCCCATGTAAATATGATGTGAGCTCACAGCTCAGGCAGTGACGCAACAATACATGCGCATCTGAAAACATTGATGACGCAATGTTTACGCGCATATTAAAATGGCGGCCTTAACTGTAAAAGGGTGTATTCTGTTTGGCTGTATAGCTGCCTGTCCCCCAAAAAATATGGTTCAGTCTTTTTTCTTACAAAATTTTATGCTCTGCATTTGAGATCATGGCCCCTGTTTCAAACTAGCCCATTCTTCAAGGGTTCAGGCCATGGTATCCAGGGTTTAGTGTCATGGTATGGTGGCTCATTGACTTGACTCTCAATCCTAGGGTTAAGGGTTCAATTCTCAGGCTGGTACAAACATCCTTTGGCAAGATATTAATTCTCATTCGCCACTCTCCACCCAAGTGTAAATGGGTGTCTGGCAATTGGTAGGGTAATAATTGGAAGGCCCTCAAAAATAACATCATTGATGCTGAAAATGCTCCCCTGGGTAAACAATTGTATGTAGCAGTAATAGCAATTGCAGCAAAAGTACATTAGTAGTGGTAGTAGTAGTGGTGGTGGTGGTGGTGGTGGTGGTGGTAGTAGAAGTAGTAATAATACTCGTTGTAGAAGCAGCAGTAGTAGTAGTAGAGCTATGCTGAGACATTTGAAAGAGTAGAATGTCATTGATTACAAAGATATCTGTATCTGTCTTTCTTGCACTAGGATGGTCTTTCAATTGAGAGCATGAAAGGAGATGAAATTGACAACTTGCTGGCGGTTTGTTTGAAAGACCAAGATGCACAGGATTCGTGAGAGAGAGAGAGCATTCATCGAACATCACTTTGGAGAAACTTTGCTGTTTTAAGGATGTACCCATACCAATGTGACATTCTCCAGTGTAGTGAAGGTCGGAGGCTGACTTTGAATCCCATTCTGTGTTACACTGGGATGGCATCAAATTGCTGATATGTAACTAAACGAAAGGTCTGGTGTCTCAAACAAAATGAAACCAGACCTTGGTGCTCTTTGAAGAGCATTACCAGGAACAAAGATGACTTATTGGTGCTTGAATATGTGGACGACAGCGATGAACATGCCAAATTTGAATTATGAAACAACCTTGTGGTAATCCAAACCATAGAGCCATTTCTATTGTCTCGCCTTCATCTTCGGTCGGCGTGACAATGAAAGGGGCTGTTTGGTTGTGATATTAAACAGTATTGACGGGATTCAAGAGGTGTCCATCCCTCGTTCGTTTTCTGTCGCCTGTAAAAAAAATGTTAGAGTTTTACCTGCAAGACTCTCTAGAGACAAATAACGTGGCAAATGTTTATCAAAACTTGGGTCAGAGACGCACTCTGTGCTGCCACAGGTCACATACAAATATGTCATATGTTAAAGATTATTTTTAGCAAGAATCTATCGTGTGACAAATGACTTTGGAACTGTTGATCCTGTTATGACTACCGGTAGTAACTTTGCATACATCGTTCCTAATGCTACTCAACTTGGGTCGCGGATGCTCTTTGGCGACATTCATGTATTTCGATCACAGGTGCCGGGACACAATCTGGATATTGCCTTGTCCAATTGTTTGAACATCAAAAATGCAGGCCATCATGATGTCTTTAGTAGTGTTTGATATGTTCATGTACCATTTAGTCTGTAAGAACTGTTTTCTATTTCCACAGATCTTCTTAAATGAGTGTAAAACAAGATCAAATGAACAAATAATGAGGAAGAATTGGAACACATCCAGTTTGAAAATTGTATTAATATCTAATAATAATAACAATGTTTTCTATAGTGCCAGTATCTGCCAGCTCAGGCATTCTTGGCACTTTCTCAAAATATATAATACATCATCAAAATCAATTAAAATCTGTAGGTGCACTGCACGTGGTAAATATGGTTTAAACATTATGAAATAGTTGGAAAATAATTTGCAGTGTTCAGTTTGTATATCATTGTACATCAGAAAGGCTATTTTGTTGTGTGCAAATTAAAGAGATATTTCAAGTGCTTTTTCGAAGGATTCTGTGGTAAGCGCTATTCAGATAAAGCATGAATGGCCATTCCAAACCTTTGTGGCAGCCACTATTAAAGAATGAATGTTATCCCAAGGAGTTACGTGCTCTATGTGCTACATGAAGAAACCTTTCTGCAGAGGTAGGTTTTCTTTTGCTAGGTCATGGGTGTTGGATCAAGCCGATGGTTCTTTGAGAGAGAAATGCTGCTCACAATACAGCCAAGATTTGGCTTCCCATTGACAGATTAAAAAAACAACATTACATGATGCTTGCAAAATTGAATGAAATTAACACATTCTTGCATATGTTCCAAACATTCATCATTGTTAGATGCTGTATTAAAAATTTGGTTAGGAAAAGGAAGCATCCTCATAATAAAATTGTTTTCTTTTTATGGAATTAAAGACAAGTTACTTGCACTACTTATGTCCAACTTCACCATTTGAACTTCTCCCCGCCGCCCCCCAAAATTGAGTCATTGATGATAACTCTGAATAATGTTTGCCATTAGGGTATTATATGTATTATATTTGTATCATATTTGTATCTATTTGTCTGATTTCACTATGCACTAAAGTAAGTCAGTTAGTTGACATATCTTTGATGATTTATGTGTTTGCATGTTGTTCTGTTTTCTGTTTGAGTAAAAAAAATCTATTTTTGTACCACATTCAATGCCATCATTAACTATCAACATTTCTCAACCAGGTTCTCATTATCATCATTTAAAAAATGAGTTAATAGTACTGTTAATATTTAATAAAATGCACACTTTTCCACATAGTAAATCTTTTCCCCAATATTGAGGGTGGTTGATGGGCGAAACTATCTGTCACCACGTGATTTACTTTTGACCAATCGTAGAGCAAGATTCTTAGTACGTGGAATAAAGCATTTTATATGGACATTTAAATATTTAAAATCTTTATGACCAAGGTTCTGAATAGTCATATGAATAATAAAAGCTAATTTCCAAGGGATATCGTGCTCCTTGGAGAGGTAAAAGCCAAGTCGGCTCAGAATCGTAGTGACGTCACTCCAATAGTGTGATTGTCTACAATTTGAAGTTGATTCTGTTTTTATTCTAACTATAACAGCTAAATGCACTGAAATTCTGTTTGTTGATATTCTTATCATTTTTTATAACATACATAAAGAGGATAGTGCTTGTTTGAATTTCGATATTTAGTATAAAAAACAAACTTCCTACAAAAATTGGATCTCCGGAGAATCGTGAAGTGTGTGTGAGGCTTACAGCGTGCATCAAATATGGTATTTCTCAAGATACTGTAGTTCCTTAGTTCCGTAGTTCCTTAAAAAAATGATAATGATAATGATATTGATAATAAAAATAATGATCTGTTTTTATCATTTTAGGTATTTTTGAAGTATCACTCGATACCAGAGTGGACATTTTATTCTTATTTGTATAATATTTAATTTACCATTTAACTTCCTAAAATTATCAAAAGTATTAACCAAGGGGAACTTAACATATTTGAAAGGGGTAGTTAGAGGTGAAAAGACGAACTTGTTATTAAAATGGGCTCTTGTCAATGTAAAAAGCGCACCTTTCAGATTTGGATAAGGGCACTTATCAGAGGTGAAAAGTTGCATTTGTAGCAAATGGAAAGGGGCACTTAAGGGGCACTTTTGATACGTAAAATGGTACACTTTGGGAGTACTTGAAAAGGGGTTGCTTATGCTTTTTATACATTTCTCTCAAAAAGGTTTGACAGATATAATTGATATATAATATTAAACACTCAAAGTTTCATTTTATTTTGTAAGAATTCATTTTCCATCAGCACTAGCACTCCAGATAACATTTAAATACTAATGATTAAAATGGGGGAGGGGGAGATTTTGGTATACTTTGCGTGTGAATCCCTTATAAAAAAATTGGTAGAAAAATGATAGGAAGCAAAAATACGTACCGTACTTCACATTATACTTTTCATAAGTCAAGATGTGTCATGAACTCTACATAGATGTATAAAGAAGCTTAACTTCCTTATTGTTATTTTTAACCGGCAATTTCCCTTGAAAGTAACATTACTTTCAAAGGTCATCTCATCATAATTATGCAGAAACATTGAACTTTGTGTTTGTGATTCAAATGTGTATAGATATCAACAGTTTTTTTCATTTCTAGAACAACCAAGACCTATAAACTAAAATCAGTTCTTACATAAAAAGTTTAAATGTTCTTTTGTATACATGTAGTTTCTCAATGTAGACTGTAATGTATTGCAGTTATATTGTTCATATACATAATGTTCACTTCAGAATGAATAAAGCTGACAAAATCTTTTGAAAAAATGTCCAACGATGCAGTTTTCTCAGTCATTTTGATTTCTTTTAAACCTCTTTTATTGCTGTTTGAAAATAGATTGTCTTTTAAAATAGCTTTTTTCTTCAATTTTTGGCGGGCGAGTATTGAATTGAATTGGTATCTTTATTTATACACGGTTAAAAAAGCCCAAACAGTTACAAGACTGATTTCCATTGGGGCCGTGTGAAACAATGT
>JARBES010000124.1:18225961-18237977 GCA_030265145.1 Strongylocentrotus pallidus
GCATCAAGCCCTCATCATGCCGCATTATGTGTCCAAGCCATTTCTTCTGTCTCTCTCTAATCGTTTGAATCAGCACCCGCTTTTCTTGAGCTCGATGCAACACCTCTTCATTCGAAACTCTGTCTATACCCCCTACATACTATATACCTCAAATATGTATATCAAAAAGGTATCAATCTAGATTTTGATTAGAAAATCTTGAGCTTACCAATGAGAGCAGCGCCAATCCAGATGCAATATTGAGAATGAGAGGAACCACGTCAAATTTGCCTGCTTCCCCCGAGACTATTACTTGAAAGAGTATTCCATATGCCTTTGTCTGGGTCCTGTACTCTGAGCCGTTCTCTTTATAGTTTATAGAGTACCTGAAATAAAATATACATGTATATAGTTTGAAGTTGACATTAAGTGGAATTAACCCTACACCTTCAGTAGAGTTTCAGTGGAAGGAGAAATTATCAGGCAAGCATATCAGTAAAAGTTTTAGAAATATTAGAACAAACCACAAACAAACAAACAAACAAAACATGAGGTTCATTTTTTTTTTTTTTGATGGGTCTAGAATAGAACAAATTTTCTGTCCATATATTTCAAAATTCCCTCCTATGAAAAAAATTGAGAAAATTGATAATTTGGGGATAAAATGATGCTATAGACAGTCATCACCTGTGATTCCCTAGATCAATAGTAACCCCCTCAAAATTTGTAAATTTATGACTCTTTGTCAAAGTTGAATTGATGTTTGGGAACCCCCAAAGCAAAGTTTATAAGCAGCCCCCTCCACCCCCTCCCCCCCCCAACATAATACAGATTTGTTAATTAATGAAACCTAATATATCATTCAAATATTCCTCTTTTGAATGATACCATAAACAAGCAGAAGCAAAAGCAGAAGACTCCACCTTAACACATTACAAATTCACATTTCTCAAGAAAAGTCATATCTAATTCTCAGCACATTCTTAAGTTCTATCTCAGTGATTTCTGTCTGATTTTAACGTGAGAAAGGAACATTTTGATGCTCTCATGAAAACTGCTTCCTACCTGAAGTTGTATCCTGGTGCAATAAGGGCATTCCTGTTATCCAGTCTCCTAAATGTGTACGAAGGTCGACAGTTATCCAAGCTCTTGTCTAGGTTGCAGTCCCAGTGGATTACTATACCAACCACTGCTCCCTGTTAAATATAAAGGTTTTAAAAAAAATCAGGAATTGCTTATTAGTATCTGATATTTATATAGAAAGCACTTTTTTCCCAACAATATTAGTGGTCTTCCATAAGGTATGTTTTTATAGCTGTTATCATTTCATAAAAGCAATAAATCAATATTAAGAAAGAAAATATTAAAACAAGTTCTCTCATGTCATCCTTGTAATTTTTTTATAGAAAGATGTATTAATTTGTGTACAGAGTGTAAAGTACACTTTAATACAGCATTGAAAAGAAATCACGAATTTTCAACAAATCCTTTCAAAAGCAGCATGACATTGCTTTTGGAAGTATGGAAACAAAGTAGAGAAACATACATACATGTCTTTTATATATTAAGGCTCATACTGATAGGATGTGGCAAAAACCACATTTTTTTATGAAGACATAAAGTGTTATATGTTTCACATTTTTTAATCTTATAACACAGAACCCAGTGAAACAAGCAAGTCCTTTGCTGTATGCAATTGACATTTATTTTAAATGTTAAAAAAACAAAAAACATGGCGGTTTACCACACCATATCTGAACAAGCCTTTAAAGGAAAATAATTGTATTTAATTTAAAACCACAATTTGACTGATTATAACACATCATTGCGATATGAGTTTAAATGATGTAAATGGGTACCTGGAACGAATTAATTCTTTGAAATGCTAGAGCGCCGTAATGGCAGCACAGCTAAAGCTGGGGTAATAATCTCCAAGTTTGGAAGCGCTTAGTGATTGTAATAATCGTTATATAAAAACTGAGTATTATTATTATTATAATATGAATGACATTCAATCATTCAATATAAATAGCTTAAAATCATCTCATATTTCATATATATTATACCCTTTGCATTTGCAGCTACAGCAAGGCACCTTTAGAGGGCTGATTTGGACAGTTCCAAAAGTAACAGTAGGCCTGTCCTCATCAGCTCGAGATTGCAAAATAACCCGCTATTTTAACTATCCCGATCGTAAATTATCCAGCTAATTTGCGTCTTCATCAGCCCGCAGTTGCAAGAAGCGGGATATTGGGTCGAGATAATCATCCCAAGATATCTTGGGCTAGTTTGCAAAATATCCCGCTATTTGTCCGGTGCGTCTTCACCAACCCGCAGACTCGCACTATGCGCGAGCGCTGAGTCTCGAGCTGATGAAGACGTTTTTTGTAACTTCGTGCTAATTTCACAAATCAGAAATAGCGGGCTATTTGGCAATCTCGAGCTGATGAAGACATACCTAGTTTGGGGCCGTTTAGTGGAGAATAATCCCATGCACTAGCTCTCACCAAAATACTGCATTTAAAAATGACAGCTGCAGTACAGAAGGTGCACAGATGTTCTTAGAAAAGATGTCATAATGGTCACACCATACTTTTTTACACTGATCAAGGTCATAAAGAGGTACATGTAGTAGAGATATTTCTAATATTGATTTGTACAAGCTCAAACAACTGTGTTATTGGTAAATCCTTATTGAGAGACAATAACATTTCTCTGTATCATTGATAAATGCATACATCTTAGACCAATCTATCATAGAGGATATTTATTAAACCTGAGTGCCATTGAAGATGTAACAGACTGAGCTAAAGATTAATTGGATATGATCATGTTTATTCTTCTTACTTTTCTGATCAGTACAGCAGGTAAGTCCACCTACTTTAAATTTTTTGCAGCAGGACTGAATGCTTTTACTAGAATTCATTGGGTCATGCTAGTCTATAACAAAATCTGATGTAAACATAGTGTATGCAATTATCCTGATGTGGTAAACATAGTAAATTACTGTATGCATTATCTTGATGTGGTAAACATAGTAAATTACTGTATGCATTATCTTGATGTGGTAAACATTGTAAATTACTGTATGCATTATCTTGATGTGGTAAACATAACAAATTACTGTATGCATTATCTTGATGTGGTAAACATAGTAAATTACTACATGCATTATCTTGATGTGGTAAACATAGTAAATTACTGTATGCATTATCTTGATGTGGTAAACATTGTAAATTAATGTATGCATTATCTTGATGTGGTAAACATAGTAAATTACTGTATGCATTATCTTGATATGATGTACATGTACATTGTCTGATGTCTGCATAGACATCTTGACTGACCTAAAAACCATAAGTTCCTAAAATCAAAAGGAAAGGAACGATCATAGCAACAGATTTGTAGAACAAACTTTGAGAACAGGGGCGGAGGGACGACTTTCATAGAGGCTGTTCACACCGGCAGATAGCGCTAGACCGCGCTATCTCTGCGGTGTGGAAGGTACAACGTTGTTTCGGTCCGCCCAACAGCGAGCCACGGCGAGCCAAAACGGCGTGCCACTGGAGCACCTCTTGGGGGTGGTCCACGAGAGATAGCGCGGTCTAGCGCGTGCTAGACCGCGCTATCTCTGCCGGTGTGAACCCGAGCTACGATAGCACGCCGGAAGTCATCGTTCTACACGCTGGGAATTTTATACTCATTCTATTTTGGTGCGATCTGAATCTGAATCAGTACAACTCAACTAAGGGTTCGTAATAGCGCGCAAAATCTTTGACCGCTCTGACTTCTCAAAAAAGGGGGTGCTACGATCTAGACTGCGCTATCTCACTGCGGTGTGAATCCGGCGAATGCCAATGGGCAGACCGTGGGTCGCGCTACCATAGCGCGATCCACGGTCCGCCCACGGTCCCCCCTTGCGGTGTGAACAGCCTCATAGTGGAGGAGGGCATATAAAAGGGCACCAACAAAATGGTAACCAAAACACGGAAATATACAAGTTTTAAACATTGGTATACATCCCTACCTTCTAGGTTCTGCATTATTACTGATCGTTTTTCAACAGTTTACAGTGAAACCTGCTTTAGCGACCCCCTGTCTATCAAGACCATATTTTGTTGTTTCCCTTGACAATCATTTCTGATAGAAACCTGTACTAAAGGAATCTGTACATAAACACCCCCTGCCTATCAAGGCCGCTTTTCTTGTCATCCTCGAGTGGTCTCCATAATTTATAGAGGTTTCACTGTCATAACAGTCATATAAATATCTCTTTAATATGTGATGCCTGATGCTTCCGCTTGATACTTCGCATTTGTAAGGGTCCATTTTGAGAGTGAGCAATTGAGAATAGCGAGAGGGCTTTCAGGAAATTTTTAAAGTAAAAGACAAGATGAATGAGACTATATCTCTGACAAGCCTCCACCTTTATGTATGTCCATTGATCAATGACTATGATCCTGTGACCTTTAACATCTGACCTCACGAACCCAAACTCTAGTTACATTTAATTATGCTCATATAAACCTGAGCCCAGGTTGGTTGACATTGTCCAAATTTAGTTACATTATCACAGAAATAAGATATTTTGAGGTAATTTTAAACATATTATGACCCTGTGACCTTTGACCTCTTACACCCAGTTCATCCTTGCACACTGATATATACCTCATCTAAGTTTGGTTTGAATTGATTCAATGCCGTTTTAAATCATGTGACGGCCGGTAGCAAGATATTCTGGTATTTTTTAACACTTTTATGACCCTGTGACCTTCAGCCTTTGACGTCTTACACCTTAAATCTAATCAGCCATCCATGCTCATTCATCCCTCGCCCAAGATTGGACTAAAATGCTTTGTTCCATTTCAAGTTATAATGGTAACAAGATAAATGTATATTATGGTTTAAGACCCTGTAATATTTGACCTTTGACATCTTAGACTCTAAATCTAATATCAGTTTACCCTTGCATGATCTTACATACTTCATCCAACTTCGGTTTGAATTACTTTAATGCGTTTCAAGTTATTGCGATAACAAGATATTTTTGGGTAGTTTTCAATACTTTTACGACCTTGTGACCTTTTGACCTCTTACAACCAGTTCATCGTTGCATGTTCTTAACTTGATCCAAGTTTGATTAGAATTCGTTCAATGGTACACAAGTTATCATGGTAACGAAAAGCAGGATTGAAAGACAACAATAATTTTTTAAAGAAAAAGGGCAATTAATCAGAGGTGAAAAAGAACATTTATTAGTGCATTTATTAGGAAGAAATGGGGGCACTTATCAGATTTGAATAGGGTACTTGTTAGATAGGGAAATGGGCACTTGTTGGAAAGGAGAATAGGCACATTTCAGAAGAAAAAAATGTGCATTATTCCAAATAAAAATGAGCACTTATCAGAAGGGGAAAAAGGGAGACACAAGTGGTTCCATCAAAATCACAACATACAGTTTAAATACCGTACAAACTGTTTGTTTTCTGAATGAGATTATAGAATATATAGCAAGGAAATAGTTACCAGATAAGCAAGGCTATTGAAGTCTACCCCTATCTCTTTGGCTATGGTCTCTAGTGGAAACACAGGGCAAAACTCGTCCGTGCGACTGCTGTAATGACATTGCTTCAAGTATGTGCTATTACTGTCCTCCAAAATATTACGTCTGTGCCAAAGAAAGAATGGGAAAGGGGGGAAAAATACAGGAAAACAAATGAGAGGTAGTAAAGCTACATTACATTCTTTTGAGAGTAATTTAAAGGTAATTTTTTGGAAACAATACGTCACGTTACATGTATATCTCTTTGTGAAATGATTGTGAAAAGTTGGCACCCTGAGAGAATGCGAGAAGATACCTTTTATAAATTAATGAATCACGTTTTTAGTCAAACTGATTCATCTATGATTTGATAATTAAAATTGTTCCTTTTGAAGCCCGTCTGTGTTAGACCTCCCAGCAAGGTCACTGACAGGTGGTTAATCATCAAAATCAGCTCTCAGTTAACATAAGAAAAAGGGGACCATGGGGGACCAACAGGCACCGATTGGCCATTGTTTGCTCTATAGAGGGCGCAAGTAGCCATAAGTAGTGCAGTGGGGCTTTAATAGAAGCGCTGAAATAGCACTAATGTATTTTAAATATATACATATGAGATCATGAGTAACAAGTATTAGTTTCATTGTGGGTTGTTTTTATTTAGGAGGGGATGCTCCTCGTTAACAAACGTGATCTCTGCTTCATGGAATATAAATATCCATATAGAGCATATACCTATATAATATTGTTCTTAATTAACAATACCAAATATAATCATTAACTTATACATCATATAAAGAAGATGAGGCTAATGCAAGCTATCAGTTGTACAATTATTATGCTACAATTAAGCTACAGCAGAGATAAATGAACCTGATAGCACTTACTTTGATACATTGAACTTGGGAAACTGGATACTATTCTTGATTAAAACAGTGAAGCTTGCAGCATCACTCAAAATAGATTTGTTGGTTCTAAGAAAAGAATGATGAATGGAAAAATGAATAAATCAATAAATAACCAGTTAATTGTTTTTATAATAAGCTACATGTACATGTACATATACTAATAGGTATACAAGGAACTGTGATGATCTTCATGCTTTGCTCAAGTGCTCACTGATACCTTAGTATCCAATGCCAAACTGACCCTACTCCACCTCCAAACTGACCTATTTTAGGACATCGCAGGTATTTTTAATTCTTGTTTGGAAACTGACAGGTACCAACTTACCTCACCTGGGTGGAGTCTGGCATATTCAGATTAATGTCTTGCCAAAGGATAGTGCTGCAATAGGGTTTCGAGCCCTGTACCTAGTGGTTCACAGGCTGGAGACTTATCCACTGGACCACAGTACCCGTTATTATGTTATTTGGTGTATATAATAATAATAATAATAATAGGCATTTCTATAGTGCCGTCTATCTGGAAATTCTATTCCGAGGCGCATTTATTATTACCCCGGCTTTAGCCTAGCTACCATTACAGTGCTCCAGCATTTAAAGGAATTAATTCCTGCCAGATACCCATTTTCATCTCCTGGGTTGAGTGTGGCAAATGTAGATCAATGTTTTGCCAAAGGACATTAGTGCCGCGGCGCGACTCGAACCGCGGACTTTATGATTGACAGTCCGGCGACATGTATACATGTAATGTAACCTATCATATGTATTTATGAACAGAATATTGATTGTATAATTCAATTTAATGCAATACAATGCATCAAAGCAAAAACAACAACATTTGACCTTGACCTTCCACACCATCTGGGAGATGTGTGATGGCTTCTGCTTCATGACCTCAAGCCAGATCTTCATATTTTGTGATGTTCTGGTCGCTTCTGTTAGGGATCCTAGACTCTAACAGGATCCCTAACAAAATTTAATCGCAAGTATAATATTGTTACGTGAAAATGCAGCATTATATATATAAAACAGCAGAGAAATAGCCATGATCAACTTACACAGGTAATTCATCATACTCAACTGGGCACCAAGCCCTGATCTCACAAGTCAGCGTTACATTTCCATCTGGATAGGTATAGTTGACACATCTACCAGTCATTATACCTGTAAGATATAAACAGATATCAATCATATATACCTGTATACAAAACCTGTAACATAGCAACAGATACCAATCATAAAGATCTTGGTAAATTCTAAAAAACAACACAAATCTGAAAGGTTTGATACAACAAATTTGCCACTGTAAAAGGAAATTTAGGAAAATTTGTTTGGCAATATGTACGTGTACATGTAGGCCTACACAAACATAATTATGCAAAATGTTGTGTATCTTTAATATTCAAAATATTTTAATTTGTTGTTGTTGTTGTATATACATTGTTGTTGTATGTAGCATATACAACAAAACTAATTTATTACTATGTCATGCCAATCTTGAATAATCTTATCAAATCGCCTTCCTATGGTGATACACACTGTCACCAAGTTTGAAGTTCTTACCTCAGCTAAAATAGATTAATGGATTTGGTCATAACACGTACAGGTAAAAAACTTTAATTCCATGTACATTGCTTGCTGACCTTTGACCTTTTTTAAACCCCAAATCAAATCAGTTTGTCTCACGATTGTGATACACACTGTCACCAAGTTTGAAGTTCATACCTCATGGAGTTCTTGAGATATCGAGATAAACGGGAAAGCTGGACGGTCGGACGTACAGACAACCCAATCTACATACATGTAATGATGTCTCCCTCTGGCACAACCTTTGTTGGCCATAAAAATTAACTATAAAAATTAACTATACCTTACCATTTCCATTGATGATTGGCATGTCTGCCTGACAATCCTCAGGCCCTGTACACTCTGAATTGCGAATCTTAGGATCCTATAACAGCAAAGATTAAAGCAAAAGCTTGTGTTATATACAGGCAAACTACAAGGACATGTTAGTTTTCCAAAAACTTGCATGATTAGTTGGTTTGTTTGTTTTACCTGACTGCTATTAGAAAGCATGCGTATGCTTGTAAGTAAGCAATCAAAGGACTGACCGCTGTACGTCCCATCCGAGGGACTTGGTAATGAGGATTGACGCCTTACCAAAGGGCACTAGCTTATCAAATTGGTTTTGAACATGGGACCTTTCGATTACGAGGCCACTGCTCTACCACTGAGCCAACGCACCTCGCAAAGTCATGATAACTTCTGTTTTTGCATTTTGTAATGAGATAGATCTTTATCTATCTGAATGAATATAATAACTCCAAATGTGCAACATGGATTTGTACACTTCGAACAAAGTTGAAGGGAAGGAGTGAGCCTAGTAATAACAAAATCAAAATGATGCCTTGAAGGCAATGGGCATTACAGCTAACTAAAAGGAGTACGGTATACACCAACATCACTCTTGTATAATTTCAGATATACAGTGAACCGGTATATAAAAATGAATCATAAATAAACTAATCTTGCATATCAAGAAAATGTGAGTACACAAATAATTTATATTCACACAATCTCATATAATTATACAAATATTTTTTTAAAGCCATGTAGTATTTGATATTAGCAAATGCTTACATGTATGACAAATACTTTTCTTTCCATAGGATATAGATTATCATAGTTGTCCTATAGGCTATATTCTCACAATGGCTTGCTAAATTACAGGATCTATGCTTCTTTTTAATATCTCCTATTAAAAGGGATCACTCACATCAAAACATGCTCTTAAGATATCTCAATAAAGATTTTTGTTTTCACTATCGTGACCCTATTTGACCTTTTCCATCCCAAACCCATTGTATCCTCAGTTTGTGTAAATACATACTTGATCAAAGTTCGGTTAAAATCTGTGCAATCATTGCCAAGTTAATCAAGATACAATCTACTTTCCAAAACATTTCTCACCCTAAGACCTTTGATTCCTTCATCTTGAAGCTACATAATCAAACTTCTTATACTTCTTAACAACAAACTATTCAAACTTCAAAACTATTCAAACTTCAACTTTCTTTCAAACTTGCCTTTAGTCTACTAAAGGCAAGTTTGAAATAAAATAGTTTGATGTTCTTATGTTATTACGTTATTTGACAAAAAGTGAAATTGACCGACAGAAATCCTGAAAACAATCTGGCATCTGGCACCAAAGTGGCTAAGGCATAAAAATCAATATAAGAAATAAATACCTCAGGACATTCTGATTTACTCTGGCCTGGTGTGATTATCATATTTGTCATCACAAAGAAGGCATTGGTTTGCTGCAAACAAAGAAAAGGACAAAACAAATCATACGTTACAAGGATCAATGTTGGTGAGGACACAATATTTAACTGGAATGTAGACTGAGCTGACATCTTCCTTAAAGGCATTGTTTAACAATGTTAAATCTGAGATGCCTTGCCTTACATGTTATCAGTGTCTGTGATATGGTGTAATATTGAAGCCCTTCAAAATGATCATGAAGTGCCTCAAAAAGTAAAAAATCTTTGAGTGACCGGTTTTACCATACATACTCATTTTCCCCGATAAACTGTAGTGTTATAAAAACCATTAGGAAAACGTAAAATTTGATTTCGATTTCCAATCATAAATATCTTGATAATCAGACAGGTGATCGGCTTGTAAAAGTCATGGGATTTCTGACTGACCTAAAGGTCTATAATTATGATTGCAGCATGAGCTAAATCCATGATTTTGTTTCAGAATCTGAGGCAATGTTACAGAGTCACTTTAAGATTAAGCAAATCAGTTACCCGGTAGGTCTTCAAGTTTGTTTCAGTTGAACAATTCACTGGGCTTGCCCTTAATTTGTATTCATTGACTTTTATAGTGCCATGATTATTTTGAAATAAAGCAGGAAAGCAGAATAGTATAGTGGCATGCAATCAGACAACGACAAAAAAGTTAATGAATTTTTGAACATCGTAATCACCTTGAATGTATCTATTTTTTCTAATTGGTACATCGGTGATGCCATTGTGATGTAGTGTTGCTCAATTCTCCAATTTCTTCTGACCCATACAAATGACTAAAATACAATTTTTCATAATTTAAAACAAGGTGGGACATTATCTTTTTTGAAGGACCTATAACAAATTTTGATGATGGCAAATTTACTTGTACATTTTGCCTCTGTGTGCATAGTAAAGCTCAATCAATGAGAGAAAACCCGATCCTGGGTTTCATGTAACATATTTATTATTATGTTATATGTATTTTCTTGAATAAAGATGAATACAAAAAACAAACAAAAAACAAAAATATAGAGAGAGAGACAGAGAGAGAGAGAGAGAGAGAGAGAGAGATTGAGAGAGAGAGAGGAGAGAAGGGAAGGTCCAGCTTATTGGGTAGTATTACATCAGTCACATGACTGTGATTCACCACATTGAGATTACTTCCTACTGTATGATTACTACCGGTACTTTCATTACTGAATAGGTTGCGACTTCCTTGACCAATTTCGTTCAAACGTCACTGTTTCCTCCTACCTATTTCCTTTCTACAGTGCGTCCCAGAAAAAACGAAACCGAGAATTATCGATATTTTATCATAACTTAATCACAATTATCACAAATAAATTACATAAATTTGTAAAGCTTAGATCCTCCTCTTTCATTTGATGCAACCCATATTATGATGCATATTTCACGCATGAGTGATTACAAAAAATTGAAAAGAGGAAACTAAAAATAGTTTTTTGGGTGGTATCTGAATTTCAAAGAGAAAATCACATTTTTAGAAAGTTAATTTTCTGCCCATTCATATGACACCTCAATCAGGAAAAATGAGCCGAGAATAACATAGTTCTGTTGGTTAAAAGTAATGCTTGCATTTCCATATTTTGATTAAACAAATTTGCTTTCACTTGCTGCCTGCCGTAGCAACAAACAGAGTTGACAAAAGGCTTAACTCCGTTTCGTTAACGATCAGCCATGCATCAAGTTTTTTGTCTTCTTTGTGCATGGCTGATCATCAACGAAACGGAGTTAAGTCTTTTGTCAACTACGTTTTCTAAAAATAATTCTTTTAAAATAAAATTCTCCTCTCTAAAGATCACACCTACATTTAAAAAACGTTTGTGGATACTTTTTGGTATTATGGCACAGTGTCGCCTTTGCTTGATCAACAGTGCTGGTTTTTAGCTCATAAAAAATTAATGCCATGAAAGTTAACCTACCTGTGGTGGAATGACGTAGTCCGATACATCCCAAATCCTGTTGTACGGTGTTGTATCCTTCACATTTAGGTTTGGTTCACCAGTGATATTTGTATAAGCCACACCTTTCATCTTGGTTGTTACAGCACTCATGACTTCATCTGTTGACTGGTAACCCTTCTTGTACACAAGCACCCATCTGTTACAACAGAATTAAGCAAAATAAATAGGGTCATGCCGCATTTTAATAAAACAGCTACAGTTAGATTAAAGAGAGAGAGAGAGAGAGTAAACCTCTCAGTTATATTTGGCGTTTCTTTTCTTCGTTTGTATCTTCTTCTGTTTAAAGGGGGGGGGGGGGGGGGTTTCCCA
>JARBES010000124.1:19735554-19747674 GCA_030265145.1 Strongylocentrotus pallidus
CCGCAAAATTGCGGTTGCATCTGTGGTGCCATGACAATGGCTTGGCTGATTTTGTACGAAATATTGACTCTTTCTCCTAAAACCACTGAAAAGAGAGCAACAACAAAAGAAAATAGCGTGTGGAAAATAACGGGTATTATGCATGATTTATCAATGCGATGATTGACACATGTGCATCGAAAAGTACACGGTGTTCCAAAAGAAAGACTAGTTTATCGTAGGGTTGGGCAGTTGTACGACACGATCGGGCTTCGTTGACGATTCCTCTACTGTACTTTTTTTCACTAATCTAAACCGATTTACCGATATCAACCATGGACATCATGACTAAACAATAAGTATAACCCTTAACCTAACCTAAACATCCGAACCAACCCTAACCATAACCCTATATCTTGAACGAAATGAAGCCCAGATCAATATTGCCACTGGAGTAAGCGCCGGCTCACCGCTATGCCCCAACTCGTGCGCTTTTCTCTTTATTAATTTCTTTGTTTCTTTTAATGAAACGCATTGTTATGATAAAGGGAACTGCACTTCATGCAACAGCGACTATTCGCATCAATTGTTGATTAAAGGATAGTGGCGCGCATAGTTTATTTTTCAGTGACACTATTAATCTTTTTATTCCGTGTTTGTTTGGTTGAGCATGGCTACATTTTGGAGTGCAAACAAAAAAGGACAAGAAAAAAACACATGAGAACGTGCCTCGGACAAGGTTATCGACCTCGAAATATAGTATTTCGAAACAACTTTGATTACTATCTTACATCAATTAAAAATGCGTGTTTAATTGATGGTTATTCATGACAAGGAAGTATTGGTGGTATACGTGCATTACAGGAGGCGTAATGTACCCGTATTATCATGACTATTACGTTTTTGCATTCTTATGTGGCATATTTTAGACAAAAAATATACAGGGGCGGAATCTGACGGGATAGGGGCGTGTTGTATTTGGGCAGCCCCAAATGTAGTAGAACAGTGATATCTTTAATTCCGCAAAATCTATATTCTACTCTGCTAGAAACACAATTAAGCGTTTTTAATTTGATGGTCATGTTGTGCTTTAAACGTGACATACCAAGGCATTAAAAAATTTCGTGTGTTTTCCTTTTAAATTTACCTTGCAATTTTTTTTAAAACAAGCGGAGTGTTTTCAAGATGTGATCATGTTTTGTAAGCAGGCTTTAATGTCAAGAAATGTCTATAACATAGCGGTACCAGTACATTTCATACTTCTTGTTTCAAAGAGAGATGTTAGATAGATCGTTGGCTTTATAGACTGGGGAACAATGGCATATATATATATATATATATCAATTATCATAAAATTTCCATTACTAAACCTTTGTCATCAGTTTTATTGGTGTAATTAATGTTTGGTTTGCCTACAACGACACCTGACGCACGGTTTTAGTGAGGTGAGGGTAAGGTATATGTTGCTTTGTCGGGCAAACGCATAAGAAACGAAATTGCGCTTTGGCATTATCACATTTATGAAGTTAGCTCCAAGCCACGTCAAAATTCAACGGCGCCATCATGTTTAGTTGCCCATATACCCACAATTATGACATTTTTATTGATCACTTCTGCGTCTTCTTCTTCTCTCTCTCTCTCTCTCTCTCTCTCTCTCTCCCTCTCTTTCTTTCTCTCTCTCTCTCTCCCTCCCTCTCTTTCTTTCTCTCTCTCTCTCTCCCTCCCTCTCTTTCTTTAATTCCCTCTCACCTTTTCCTTTCTGCCCCCTCCCTCTCTCCCAGGAGAGCAAGAGTGAGGACGGTAGAGGGAGGGGGGTATTACTCCTGCCCTCTCATCTTCCCTCCCTCCCTCCCTCCTTGTACCATCTACTTTATATTTTCTGCTGCATGATCCTAGCAAGCAGAATTTGAAGTTTGGAGCATTTTCCTTTATCTCATAAACATAATTTTGAGGGTGGGCATCTCTTGAAATACAAATTGTGCAGATTGGGTAAAGTATATGAAAAGGAATTTATTTTCTCATATCACATTAGTTTTGTGGCTGTAGAAAAGATTATACATTGTACAACTCTGATCAATAGAGTTTTAGCAGAATACATGTCATTGGCAATAGCATACAACGTTACAATAAGTTTTATCTTAATCATATATACATGTAGATTTTTCTAACAATCATTTTGCATTACCATACTAACATTTATATTCCAAGCAATATATCTCTAAAGTTTGCACAATATGTGCACCATCTCCATGCCCTAGTTTAGAGATACATGGAATACATTCCTAACAATTTTCATGAGATATACATAATAGATACATGTACGTGACAGGATTAAGCTCTGTTATTCCTCATTAATAGAAGATTAAATCATCAACATATAACATCATATAATTTTTTAGTTTATTCTCTATATTTCATAACTATCATATAAATATGTTTCAATTACAATGAACATAAGATCTGTAAATACATAGCATTAGTATCAACTAATCCAAACGCACCTAAAACTGGAGTACTAATCTTGACAGCTTTCTCAAGCTAGTGTAGCCTTGTGATCAAGATATTAAATGTGAAATGCACAAATATTAATAGCATTCCAGAATTCTTTTTGATTGTATGTGGCATCATAAGGTTGAAATAGTACTGAAAATCAATATACATTATCATTTTTTGTTGATAAGTTGAAAGCTGTCTCATCCAAAATGCAAACATCAACATTACTTTCTTTGTCAGACAACACTTCTCCTCAGATATAAATTTAAATCGTTGGCAGTATAATGACATGACTTTTGATGATATTCATCTTTGTGAAATACGTTGCTTACACTTTATAATATCAATGATGACTATATCAAATTTTCATATAGAAAGATGAGACTATAAAGTTACCAAATTTAAAGGTACTACATGCATAATAGAGTACCGAAGTGCTAACGTCATATTTACTTTCCGTCCAGGTTACTGGTTCTAAACAGCCATAGCCTGCGCATGAGGTTTACCGTGAAATCAATCAAGCAACGGACTGGATCAGGGTAAATTCAGTGCTTTCGGCTGGTGTGATCATCACACTATTGCTTAGCACAAATTTGCTTGGAACCAGGTACCTTGACAACTTGGCCAGTATGACATTACACTTCAGTACTCTATAACATCATGCAAAAAACAGATGACAGCAGTCGAGTTGTTCACTAATTTGTCATAGAATGCAAGGAAACCAATCCCTGAAGAGATTGATAAAAACAAACAAACAAATATCTAGAATTGACAAAAAAGGAGGAATAAAACTATAAATAGTTTTCAAAAAGAAGTCATGTCATACAACAGAATTATCTCCACTCCAATTTTTCTCCACTCATTTATTGTTGTTTTTGATAAGCGTCCTGACTTGAATTTTTGACATCTTTGAAAATCTCTTTTCAATATGGTTAAAAAAATTCACAGATACACTGTAGGACATACATGACATATTCATAATTCCTGCAAAGTTCTTCAGAATTTGATGTTGAAGTCAATATTACACTACTTAAAATGTACCCTCAAAACTTCGCGACTGCGTTTGTAATATTGGTTACGAATTATGACCAGAGTAATAAAATGTCTCCTATAGTGAAAAATTTGTAGGTCAATCAACCCAACATGACATCATACTAATTAAAGATAAAGTTGAGTTCTGTTCATGCGATTGCATTGTGAAAGATAAGGTGTGGAATTGATCAGGAAAAGTTGATCATGTAGCATATAAGTATTGGTGTGTACTGCAAGGTTCCGGAGTCATCAAAATGACAAGAAATTTTGCCTAGTCTTGGCAAAGTTACAAGCACTGTAGAAAGAAAGAGTTATATGGGACTACATAAACATGTCGCATACAAATCGGGCCTCATTTTTAAGATGTTGTTGTCATATTTAGAATATGAGGGCATTTGAAGAGCCATGCTTTTCAGGGAACATTTTTTTCTCTGATGTTCTTCCACACTTGCATAATAACAATGAAAAGGTTCACAAATTATATTTCACCTCCCCCCACAACTCGTTCTTTAATCATACCCATTTCTAATTGTAAACGGATACCAACGGCCGGGTGGTTCAAACCAACAGAGACACAAGCAAGTCTCGGGACTATATTAAGGACAGGTATCAGTTTATCACCGGGCATCAAAATTGTTATGCACATCTTAATATCACATATCAAAGAGGATGAACCACCAGCAAAACTAAGTTTTAAGAAAAGGTGAGTTTGACGATAAATTTTAATGAAAGGTGGAATCACCTCACCTGTGATAGTTAACCCTTTCAAATACCATCTTAAATGCTTCCAGTGCTATTTATACAACACCTACTAAGATTCTTGCAACCTCATTGGTCAATTGTTAATCGCATGACATGCGATAAAAGTAATGTTGAACAGCATCATTCTCCAGGCGTGCAATTCTGTTTGATCGTTGGATAGAGTGTCTCTTAACTTTCACCTCGTGTAAAATCTTGTACCATTGAACTCATGGCCATTCACTTATTGTATAATATCATAAACCAAATTTGTTTATGAGAAGGCAGTATAATAGTGCATTTAATTAAGCAATTAGATATTCTGTTATGAACAAAATTCTGTTTATTGCATAATATATTTTTTTGTAACTCACATATTTGAACTACTAAGATGCAATTTTCATTGTCAAGTATTGAAGTAAAGTGTGTTTTTAGCACTTCAGGTTTGGATAATCAAATCTACTTTGATAGCTGACTACAGTGAAACCTGCTACAGCAACCATAGGCCTGTCTTCATCAGGTCGAGTTTGCCAAATAACCCGCTATTTGAACTATCCCAATCGCAAATTAGCCAGTTAATTTGCGTCATCATCAGCCCGCAGTTGCAGTTAGCGGGATATTTGGTCGAGAAAATATCCAGAGAAATCTTGGTCATGTTTCCAAAATATCCTGCTATTTGGGAAATAGCAGGCTAATTTGCACCTGTCCGAGCTAGTTTATGATGAGTGTATCGGTCTGGTGAAGTCGCAATTTCGAGCTTTGGGTTAATATCGAGCTGATAGAGACAGGCCTTCTCTCTACTTAGAGATGACCTGTGTAGAGGAAAACCACAAATTGTTGATTCCCTTGGACAGAATATTCTACAAAAGCTGTACATAAAAAGGCACCTGTCCATAAGTACACTTTTAATAAATTGTCTCCCTTGAGTGGTCTTTGTAACTATATTTTTCTACAGGTTTCACTCTGCTACAGTATATATTCAGCTAATCATATTATCATAATAGTGTTCCCGATCTATGAGGAAACTCACTGCAGTTGGCAATGTTAATGTGAATGCGTGCATCGGATACCTGCCAGGATGACGAGCGACACTTCTTGCCCCTCCTAAAAGCTATACCTTCTTTGGTCCATGATTTTTTACTGAGAGCAGTGCAGTGCAACAGGCGACCTCCTCAGGATAAATGTACGACTGCAGAGAGAACGACAACAGAGAGAGAGAGAGAGAGAGAGAGAGACATGGAGATGAAGAGAGAAACCAAAGAAAAAGGAACAAGAACAGCACACAGACAGACATAGGGAGATGGAGACAGAGAGAGAGAGATGGAAAGAGAATGTACAGTTGACAAAGAGAGAAAAAGAAAATGAGAAAAAGTTTGATCAAAGAATGTTTTTTTATTGTTCCTAAATATACACTGACTGGAATGCTCCCCAGGGAGTGGAGAATGTGAATACATTGTGTGCGGGTAAGCCTGAATCCGATGACTGGGGTAATAATATGATTGCAGGACCCTCAGGGAGAACAGTATGAATACTGATGAGGCTACCCTGGGTAAACAAGACATATTATTATTATCATTATTATTAAGACAGTTAAATGACATCTAAGTTTTAAGTCACAATACAACTCATGTAATCAGTTTCAATTTGAATTTTTAAAAAAACCCAAATCTTTGTCAAAAATATTACATGCAAAATAAGAATTTGGGCGGACGGAAATTATAAATGTGGATTTTGCCTAAAATTATAAATGTGTTCATCATACATGTACACACACAGGGAACTCACCTTCCCAACTGCTTGCATAGACTGTGGACCTGCTGCCATCACTGAGTAGCCAATCACAGGTGGTGTACTAGAGACGTTAGTGTCTTGATGTCTCTTGTCATTACATACAGAGCATGTGATTGGCTGATAGCAGCAGACATCATCTGCACTCCAAAATGCATTCAGTTGTAATCCTGAATGAAAAAGGGAAGGACAAAGAGAGGAAAAAGAAAACAAGGAAAGAGATTGGGTAGAGAAAGAAGAAAAAGAGGAGGAGGAACAGAAAAGAGAGGGAGTAAGAGAGAGAGAGGGAGTAAGAGAGAGAAAGGAAAGAGGAGAGAGAGGGGGAGAAAAAGAGTGAGGGGAGAAAAAGAGAGAGGGGAAATAGGGAGAGAGAGAGAGAGAGAGAGAGAGAGAGGGAGAGAGAGAGAGAAGGAGGAAAGAGGGACAGAGAAAGGGAGAGAGAGACAGATGGTCAGAGAGGAGGGTGGGTTGAGACAGAGAAAAGAAAACAGATAAATACATTAAACACTAAGGATATCAGCTAAAAATTATTGTCAAATGATGTACATTTGTTTTCAGAACCTCAATTCCTTACATCATCCTGAACGCTGTCATGCATTGCCCATAAAGAGCAATCAATGTACACAGGTACCATGAACAGACTAGCACAATAGAGGGAGCCATTTCACTTTGGATGATAGACCATACAGGCAAAGACAAGATCATCTCAGACAAACACACTAGAATTAATCACAAAACATACAGCATATCATTCCAATGATGGACCAATGGGCAGTCTTCCTGAGTTTGCACAGAAGTAAATATGAAATCAATTTAAATTTGAAGAAATATGATACTTCTACTCCAATTAATTGTTTGATAACAAAATGGGTTTTCCCTTTCAAAGTAATCCGTCAAAGATTTCGCCTTTCAGGGCCGGAAAGACTTGAACTCATAAGCCCTATCTGACCCTCAACAGAATGATGGATATTTATGTTTAACTTCTCTTTTTTTCCTCTTCTATAATATGGTCTATGTCTATGATTTTTCAATACTCTTAAAAATAATCTGTAGAAACCTCTAGCTAATTCATATCAGATCTCACCGCCTTGAATAACAGACATTATTTGCATAAAACTTTCAGTTTTCTTAAATTTACGTATGAATTTATGAACCACTGAAAAAATAAAAAGAGATAAAATTTTAGTATATACAGTGGAACCTCATTTTAAAGAGCTCTAATATCTAATATGAAGTATCTGATATAACAAGGTATTTTGCTGTTCCCAACTCTTTGCATTTTTTGTTTTTTACCCTGATATAAGTAGATTCCCATTATAACAGGGTAATTTCCAAGGTCCCAAGGACCTTGTTATAACAAGATTCCACTGTAAAAATGTATTTCCATTTATTAACAGGTATCCACAAGATTAAAACAAGAAACAGAGCATAGAATATCGATCTACATGTATGTAACTTTTTATCTAAATATTAGATTCAACATATGGCTCTTTTGTTAATGTGTTTTTATTAGGTTAGGTACTTCATTTCTTATCTTATCTTGTGTTCCTTTTTGATGAGTTTTTATGTTATATATCATATCTTGCTTTCTTAACGGGTTGGCCTCTTACAAGGTTCTTTTCCTTTTTGGCCACTAAATTGTACCTTCCTCACTTTTTGTAATTCATCTTATGTATTGTCATACATTTGTCTGTTTATATATGTATTTTTTTATCAGCTGGTCTCTTGAGGAGAAATAAATAAAACTTGTACACTGCAAAGATGAGAAGAAGAATGCATCCTTCTGGAATAAACTAAGACCATCTCCAAAGTACCTTCATGCCAGAAGTCACTTTTCTACATGCACATTGTCCGAACTTCTGAGCAACATTAGCACTGACACCTTACTAATGTAAACCAATACTGTATCTAATGGGATCCTGATCGTGACTCCCCATAAACGCCTTCGGGGTGAAAACCTTACGCTCTCCCCATCACGTCACCTCGACAAACCAAGACTCGGAAGACTTTCACACGAGAATACACGACCTTTCCATTCATATCGACACCGCGACCGGAATTAAATGAAACTTAGCACCCCTTTATTCTAAGCCCGGGGGTGAAAGTTCTTACCGTGCTGATGAAAGGCTTGTTACACGATTAACCCAAATTGGGGTTAATTTACACTAGAGCGTGTTTGAGGGAGCGGGCATCACTCAAAGCGTCACAGACACTTTGGGTTTATACCGTCTTTTGCTCACTTTTCATTACGTCAACATCAATACATATTCATAAGACAATTCTAAGAATGGTTTAACAACTGTACTTTGTGGGGATATTGAGTGTTCTGGTGATTAGGTGATGGATTAAATCCTCATTTCTCAGTTTTATCTGCAGATTTTTTTTTTTCTTCTTCTTTAAAAAAAAGATAATTTTGTCTTAACCCCATGCCAAAGTGAATCTACAAGTGGCATAAACTCTTCAGGCATCTCCATGAATTTGATTGTTTGCTGAAAGATAAAGAGAATATATTTGTAACTTTAAAACAGCAATACATTTTTTTTAATGGCAAACAGACAAATTACAAAAGAAATGCCTTCCTTAGGCTATAATATTATTTGATTCATGATCAAGAAGTTTATTACTTTTTTGCACCAAATCTCTTGCACTTTTTCATTAAGATTTGGAAGAAAAATCCAAGTTCCCTGGGCCATTCAATGGGTTAAAATGGAGATAGAAGATTGATATTTGGAAACAAGATACAATAGTTCTCTGTGGCACTTTAAAGTGCTATAAATGTGAGCCTCCTCGGGCGATTTGGGATGAGGGAGGAAATGTGCAGTAGGATCTTACAAATCAGTTACAGAACATGCAATTCCGCATCCACCACAAGTACAATGTAATATGTATGAAACCAAAGAAATTCCCTGGTTAGGCTAACCAACTAGAAGTGAACCCTAAGTTGATTTGTTAAAATGTTTATGCAGTCAAAGGTAAGCTGATACAAGTTCAAAATAATTAGACCCATTTTATATTTAGAATCTCTGAATGTGGAAGAGGTTTAACTCGAATGAATTTATATCGAGTTGACACTTCTCTGTAGCACTCTATGAGTTCTTTTTTGCATTCAATGAGTTATCAATGAGTTTTAAGGGTGATTTATGGAAGCAAGATGAGATATTTTTCTTTAGCATTCAGTGAGTTAAAGCTCAAAGGGTGACTTATGGGGTGGATAAAAAAAAAAACTGGTGACACTTATCTGTAGCATTCTATAGATTAAAGGTACTATGTCCCATTTGCAGCCAACTTCAAATTATGTAGAACTTTGCAAGAAATATGAATTTGTCACGTATGTCCTATCTGTGAAATTTAAACGTTAGCAGTGTCCTATTATTCAAATTATGCAAGGAAACTGTTTACTTTCTAGACTTCACTGTCAGACACTATCGAGTGACTGAATGACATGTTTTATTTCTTTGGTAATAACATAAATAAAATGAGCTGTTATATGAGCATTTGTCTACATCAATAACCCACTTTTTGTTATGGCCTAACTGATTGAATCTTTGCGCAGCATAAAACATACAACCATTTGATAAAAGGGTCTGAAAATCAGACTATTACTAAAATGATTGCAATCAATAAAGTCAATTAATGCTTGTTATTTTCCCACTAAAAGACATTTTTAAGCCCTTTCGTTTTGAGGGAAGTTCTAAATTAGTATTATCTTTCAAATGCAGTTTGAATTTAAACTTTTCTTCTTTTTTTTTTGCCTGCAAATGGTGCATAGTACCTTTAATGTAATGTACAGTTCTTCATGGCATCCAAGGAGCCACTGGAGGAGTCTTAAGGGTGATTTATGGAAGCAAGATGTGACACTTTTCTCCACCCTAATCACTCCCCCATCATCAAGGAACATGACTCCCATTAAGGTGTGGATAACATCATCTCACGGAGCACACCCACCTTCGCCACTTTCGCCACTCTCTCCAGCCAGGCCGGACGCTAAATGGAAGGTGATTCGGTGTAAATTGAGAGTAAATTTGACTGCGTGATGATGTGATCATTGCTCAATCTATCACTAGCACTTTGAGAAATCTTCCATCACTCGGGGATGTTGCACTTTGGCGAAAGTCGTCTCAGAGGTTGGTTCCATTATTTCCCGCTAACAAATCCACCTAATTTGAATAACATTGTTATTTTTAAGGCAAGCATTTTTAATCCTCTTTTATCCCAACCAATGTTTGATACTGATAACAATTTTCTGAAATAAAATTTGAAAAATTTGAAAAAAATCTATCACTAGCACTTCCACGGATCCTCCATCACCATCACTTGGGGATTTTGCACTTTGGCGAAAGTCGTCTCATAGGTTGGTTCCATTATTTCCACTAACAAATCCACCTAATTTGAATAACATTGTTATTTTGAAAGCAAGCACTCTTAATCCTCTTTTTCCAACCAATGTTTGATAGTGATAACAATTTTCTGAAATAAAATTTTTAAAAATTAAAAAATTCTATCACTAGCACTTCCAGGGATCCTCCATCACAGGGGGATGCTGCACTTTGGCGAAAGTCGTCTCAGAGGTTGATTCCATTATTTCCCGCTAACAAATCCACCTAATTTGAATAACATTGTTATTTTTAAGGCAACCATTTTAATCCTCTTTTTCCAACCAATGTTAAATTCTCAGAGGTTGGTTCCATTATTTCCCGCTAACAAACCCACCTAATTTAAATAACACTGTTCTTTTCAAAGCACCATTTAAATCCTCTTTTTCTAACCAATGTTAAATTCTCAGAGGTTGGTTCCATTATTTTCCACTAACAAATCCACCTAATTTTAATACCATTTGTTATTTTTAAAGCATTAAGCACTTTTTATCCCCTTTTTCCAACCAATGTTTGATACTGATAACAATTTCTCTGAAATAACATAAAACAAAACAAAAAAAGACAAAAATATGTATACCGGTAGTTTGTGTACATATCCAGATCTCTTCTAATTTGTCTCCTCCTTTCCTTTCTTCTCTGTCTTTTTACTCATCATTACTTCTCTGGTGTCCATTTCCAAAGAAAATATTATGTTCCTACATTTACTTACTTTAGAAATGCATGACAATTGTTAGTTAGAGGAAGAGCACAGAAGTTGCCAAAAATATATCACATGTATAAACAAAGAGGTAGAAATGAAATGAGAATAAGAAGATAATAAGATACCAGCTGCCACTATTCAAAGGATTGACAGGAATAAATTGACTAGACACCTATCAACAATAAAAGTCTATCACATTACTTTTCCCTCTATTCAATTCATAATTTCATACATGTGACCCTAATTTGCTGGTAGATAAATTGAGTTGTTCAGTCAAAAGTGCTTTTTAGGAGAAAAATAATGAATTTGATATAAAATTTCTCCATACTTGCAAAAGTCATTTGACCAAATGGACCAAAGCAATATCAAATCATAATTTGCACCTGTCTAAAAAAGAAGAGAAACTTGGAACATGAGAGACATTGATTATCATGTTTGAAATTAGAAATGTGCAATTTTTCTCTCTCTCTCTATCTCTTTTCTTCATGGGAATATGTACTTTTCTAATGATTTTGACTTAATAATTCATCACATTTTTTTCCTACTGTTCTATCTCTCTCTCTTTCTCCTAAGTTTTTTCTTTCTCCCTCCATTTCTTTCCTTCCCCTCCCTCCTTCCTTTCCACTCTGTCTGTCTGTCTGTTTGTCTCTCTCTGTCTCTCTGTCTCTCTCTCTTTTCTCTATTTCTCTCCCATCTTTCTTCCACACTTCCCCTCCGTTTTTCTCTTCCAATTGCTACCATCATGAAGGAATCATGGTTGCAATCTTATCTACAACATACAGCTAAAGGTGGGCTACCCCAAAGCAATCTTTTTTGCTATGCCTATCTTTTTCTCTCTTTCTCTCTCGCTTCCTCTCCATTTTCCTCTCTATCCTCAACCCCCCCCCCTCTCACTCCCTCTCCTCTCTCTCACTCTGCTTAGATCATCTTCTCTCATTCTGTTTCTCTCTTACATTTGCTATCATCACCATGAGACTTGATTTAAATCCAAATACGACATGCAGCCAACCCCCC
>JARBES010000124.1:19827699-19840158 GCA_030265145.1 Strongylocentrotus pallidus
CCCCCTCGGTCGCTTCGCTCCCTCGCAGTGATGGTACCTCCTATAAAATTCAAATTACCTCCTTCAAAAATAATTAACAAGACCCCTGCAAGAACCAAATACAATAATTATTATTACATGTATATACATGTACATGTATCACTTAAAAATAATTTACACAGTTATATACCACTGTTTCTGTGCACTGTTTACTATCCATATAAAGGGTAAATCTTTGTCTGTAAAATAAGTGTTGTACAAAGCTTGAACAGGAGATGAAAGAGAATTTCAGGAGAATCTTTAATTACATCTTTGTTGTAAATTTTGTAGATTCATTCAATAAAGACCCTTACAAAATGGCTTAATTGACTGGGCCAAATTTCTTATCAGTTTGATGATTCCTGAACCTTGCAGTACACACCAATAATTATATGCTAGATGATCAACCTTTTCTGATCGATTCCACAACGTTTCTTATACACAATGCAATCGCATGACCAGAAGTCACCTTTATCCTTAATTCTACATAATTTTACAGAGAAAAAGAAGAAGAAGGGAAAGAGGAATCAATCGGCAAGGACAGACGCTCCAGAGCCAGAGACCCCCCGTGAGGAACCTAAACCACCTGAACCTGAACCTGTGGAAGATATAGATCTAGATGCTCCATCCCCAGATAAACAACCTACAACAGTATGTATCCTTACTTACAGTACCCTTGACACAATAAAATCATTCATCATTAAACTAAAACAGTCCATGGTGGATTATCTTTGATGGAGAGATGCCCCAATTGGTGACCTGACATTTGCTCTGATGACAATAGCTCTGTGACTTTTTGTTGTTGGTGTAGGAGATGTGGGACATACATGTACTTTTGAGGTTGCAGTTGGATATAAGGTTGGGTTAACTTAAGGGTGGAGTGTGTGTTGCTGACTCGTGGAACCCCAGATTAGAGAGGAAAATTGTTTGTTTGAAATTGAAAAGCTTGTTAGAATTTACAAAAGAATGTTTGTCCTTGTTGGATGATATCCTTTCTTCTATTACAAATCAATTTTGCTTTTATCACATAATCTTGTGTGGAGAATCAGATGAGTAGGAACATATACATTTTTACCTAGAGTTAATGTTCTTCTGGCCCTTAATGGTCAAAGTGATGTATAGAGCTCCTATGTTGACAATCATGGACAAACATATATTTTTGTGGTAAAATTAGAAGAAAAGAAAACAGGTCAGAATTAAAATGTTTATAAGGATTTAAAACAAGCTTGCTTAATTAATACATTTTTACCTGTTGCCTTCAGAAAATTGTCCGAGAGACCTTCATGCGCACGCTGCTGTACATGTGCCATGGACACGTACCGGAACAGGTTGCGGAGGAAGACTGCATCTACTTCATCCGCAATACACCGGGTATGGTGGACCTACCCAACACCATGGATGAGGCACAAAACATGCTACCAAAGTTCTTTGAGTACGGTATCCTCAACGGTCACTCTTTGGTCATGCTGGAACAGATTATCACACAGGTATAAGAATCAGAATTCAAAACATTGTTTGTTATTCAGTGTATTTTAGCCTGGAAAAATATATGAGAAAATTCATTCTGTCAGAAAGAAACATTTAAGTAGATCTTGATGTTCATATTTCGTGAACAAATTTGGTATTGTTTTGTTGAGACAGTAGTTAAAAAAGGAAAGGCTTCAGTTGTTGATGTTTTCCAGCATTGCAGAATATAGTTTCCTAGTTCATCTCACTTTGCTACAGGAGATTGTAAATTCAAGTGACCAAAATTTCTATTCCATCTGCAGAACAATAGCAAGTTCTGGGCCCTGTCTTACAATGTCTTACGATTGTTCTAAGTCAATCGCAGGTCCTCCAATCAATCGCAAGTTTGCAGTCTCCTATCTCTAATGTACATAGTCTGGATTGATATCAGTCGCAAATAAGTTGCGATTGATATCAACTCTTTGTAAGACGGGCCCTGAGATACATTGTATAGCCTTATTGTATACCCAGCCATATTGTATACCCGCCATTCTGTTTGGTTGGAAAAGTTATGTGCAACTATGAAATTACATTTTTGGCATTTGAATTTGATTCCCATCCAGGTGTACATTCCCCTGCTGTCTTTCAGCGCTCACAAGAACGGCGATGCTCCAACCGAAGCAGAGCAGAAAGCAGCTGCCCTCTCGTCCTCCTCCAAGGACAGCCTCGGCATCCACCCTGATGATTCCGACGAGGAACAAGAAGAGGTCAACGTGGCTGAACTCCAGAAGCACGCCCTCTTGAGGGACGATTTCCTCATCAACATGGAGAAGTTCGCCAAGCACATCGAGCGTACCATCCAGCAGATCGAAGGGGAGGTGCGACTGGACATTCCGGAGCTCGGCACCGACGGAGACCCGAGCGAACTGGCCCAGAACGACGTCCTCATACATGAGATTGAGAACGCAACATTGGAGTGGACCAAACAGATTGCGAGTGCCGTGGAGGTTCAGCTGAAGAAGGCTCCTCATGGGAACGGCCCACTTGCTGAGATTGACTTCTGGCGAGAACGGAACGCAGCGTTGAGTGCCCTCAGTGAGCAGATTAAGATGCCAAAGGTCAAGAAGATGCTGGACATCCTGGCCAAGAAGGACGCCATGGGTGACCATGCCATCCTGCAGAGTTTTGATCTCAACAGGGCGGAGCTCAACAAGTACTACGTGGAGGCAAAGGACAACGTCCGCTTCCTCAGTACCCTGGAGAGGCACTTCAAGAACTTGACGCACGGTGCAGGGTTTCAGATTGTCCTGGACACCATCCCGTCCATGATGAATGCCTTGCGTATGGTGTGGATTATCTCTAGGCATTACAATACAGATGAGCGTATGATTCCTCTGATGGAACGAATTGCGTGGGAGCTGGCTGAGAGAGTTGAGAAGGTCATTAACATCAGGACCATATTCAAGTAAGACCCCAAACCATTTAGAACTAAAAACTTAACATGTTTCGCTCGTGGCTCCATCTCATAAAGATTTGTGATTGACTAAAAGTGATCACAACTGAACTAGAGTTAGAAGTCAATCACAACTATGTACCCGACAGACAGGCGATTGTAAACTTGCAATTGTATGAAGGGCCTTGAGATCATTTTGGATCAATCATAACTCTTTGTTAGACAGGGTCATGACCTAAAGCTGTACATGTGCTCTATAAAAGAAATATGATTCTTATAACAAACTTCTTGAGTCAATTTCATGTAATGTTGCAAAGTAATGAAGCACAATTTGTGAGAACATTTATAAAAAGTACTTTTTGTTCACTTAACCACTCTTCTATTACTCACTTGTATTTTATGCTCCTCTAAGAAGTACATGGTGCTAAGAATAGAGTGGTAATCAGTTTTGTGCAGGTAGTGCAGTCGTTTGAAAAAGATAACATCGAGGGGTCCTTGACACAAAGACGTAACTCCATTTTGGCCATTTTGAGAAAAAAAGTGGTTTATGTGTCACTGAGCACTTGGGCCTTAAGGAGTTAAGTCTATGTTTCAATAGCCATTGACTTCAATGGGGTGTTGGGTGGAGTTAAATCTTTGTGTTTCCTGGAAAGCCCACGTTTTTCGGAACAGTTTGATATCAAATACTCATTTTGGCAAAATATGGAGTTACGTCTTTGTGTCACTGAACCTTCAACATATTCATTTGTATACTTTCAGGGATTCACCTGTGCAAGTGAAAGCCAAGACTGCAGAGGCCAAGAAGACCTTGGAGATGTGGAAGGAATGTTACCTTGAGGTCAGGGCCAAGATTGAAGCCTCCGGACGTGATGCCCGCTGGGAGTTTGACCGCAAGAAGCTCTTTGAACGGACAGACTACATGGCCACCATCTGCCAGAACATCTATGATGTTGCACAGGTACGATATTTCTCTCACTGATTATTATTCTGCTTGGCCTGGACTGAGTACAGATCCTTGTGGTATGCCGGAGTCTACGGCAACGTCCTCTGAGATGTGTCCCTCGAGCACTACCACGAACAGGTGGATCAAGAAAATTCTAGATTAACCTTTTGGTTTTTTCCCATGACTCCATAGTGGTCTAGCTTGTCGAGAAGGGTGTCCGTGTCTCTAGTGAGCCTATATTGTGGCCGCGGTTTAGCGTAACTATTTAGCAGCAGCTGCTATGTGAGTCTACCTTGCAAGTTCAGGATTGGATGGGGAAATGAAACCAGATGAAGCCAACAGACTGGGAATGACTGAAGTTGGGCGATACAACCATGTAATTACAGACAAGACAAACCAGCAACCATTTATAATTTATGCAAATTAGACATTGTTCCACAACCTTGAATTTTTCTTACCTAAATACAGGTAATCTGGTCAATTATTTATTTTGTTTTGGGTAATTATATAATTGGGTAACGAGTTTCAGATACAGAGATCAGGCAAAACAATGCTTGAATGACAGCCAATTTTCTATTTTTTGCAAATTAGTACATTGTTCCACAGCTCGAATTTTTCCTAGATTGTTAGTATGTTATGGGAGATATTCTGAACAAATACAGCTAATATAGAAAATTGTCTAATTTGTGTTAGGTATTTTTGTGTACTTACATGTAGGTTTTATTTTGATACATACATTTTGTGATTTTGGAATCCTTTTCATGCAGGTCCTGGAGGAATTCTACAACATCTTTGGACCTGAGCTGAAGTCTGTAACAGGAGATCCACAGCGCATTGAAGATGTGCTCAAGAGAGTGGATGGTCTTGTAGAACCTATACAAGATGTAAGTTGTCATTTCAAAGTTAATCAAATGTCAACCATGTTGAATATCATGAGCAGTGCATTTCATATTGGGCATAGAGAACTGCCTTACAAATAGTTCTTTTGTGTTGTTTAAGTAAATTCTATTTCATGAAAAGAGTCCTATCTTGAAGGAAATTTATTATCTTTTGTTATCTTTTGTAAGAGTTATTCTTTAAGTAACATATAGCTGAAGAATATATGGCTTTATACAACTTGGTATGGTAGCTATAATTTAATGTAAATATAATGACATATATAGAAAACATTTCACTTGTTTCTTTTTTATTCTGACATTTGCTATTCTAGATATAATGAGGAAAGAAAAAAAACTTTCAATGTGGTTAGTAGGAGTAGAGGCAATGTGCCTTTTGTGAACAATTATGAGGATTACATATTGTTTTTGTACAGTCATTATGTTTGATATGTATTAAAAATGTTGTATTGATAGATTGATTGCTTTATTGATTGATTTTATTCTATTTCATATATCAATTGTTTGCACAATAAAGAACATAGTTGACAAAGTAAGTTCAAAATTATGAAATGAAACAGGAACCTACTGGAAAGCATAGCTTGTTTTTGTAGGTTCCCAAGAATAAATATAATATGAACATTATTTTCATAAATCATTTTAAAGTGTCTTAATAATCACAGTAAAATAGGTGTAATATAATAACATATTTTCATATTGTCTGTGTATCTAGGTGAACTTTGAACCCTTCAGCCTGAAGCACCAGCTCCAATGGCGCAAGGTCATGGAGTGGTTTAACAAGGAGGTCGCAGCCATAGAAGACGAGGCTAAGCATTTCATCGACGAGTCCTTCAAGACGCTACGCTCGGCAGAGGGCGCTTTTGACATGCTGCTCAAGTTCAGACACATCCGTTCACGCGAGGCCATCAACTCGCAGATGATGAAGAAGTTCAACGATATCCTCCTGCAGTATGGCAAAGAGGTCAGATCATAATAATAATAATTACATTTATAGGGCGCTTTATATAGGCGTTTCTAAGCGCACAGGTGGTACTGTCTAACTTTGTATAATTGTTCAACATGTTCAATACCTAGCTTAAAAGCAACAAAATGAAATAAAATATTACTAATACAATGCAATCCAGTATACTATAATTGATTAAAACGGTGGGTTTTGAGAAGGGTTTTGAATGATTCAATGGATGGAGCATTTTGAATATGGGGTGGGAGTATGTTCGAGAGGGCAGGGGCGATCAATGAAAAGGCATGGTCACCATAACAGGTTTTTGTTCATAGCCCTACATGATTATGTAACCAAAAAAAGTCTATGGGGTAGATATTAATTTACTTTGATAATGAAATACTATATGTATTGGGATCTTGCTGATCTGAAGCAAAGGGTGACTACACACAGAAAAAATAGATATAAACATGTTTGTGTGAGATGCATTGTATTCATATTAACAGTACGAGCATCAGAAATAATTAGGGTTTATAGTTGTTGATAATTCTATTATTTTAAAGTAGATTATTTAACAAACAATTGTTTCTTCAATTCTCCTGTATGGCATTTTCACATACATGGTTGTGGAGTTGTATTTCATTTCCAGTTCATTATTTTGACCACAAAACCAGATTAAAGCCAGAAGTATCTAAAGTCTTTTTGAAAAAAATACAGCATATGAAATAATAAAATTGGCAATCAAATTTGGTGTAATTTCCAAACAGGTCGACACAGTACGAGCCCTGTTCAAACAGTACCAGCACAACCCTCCCATCTAAAAAAAAAAAAAGATTACAAATAAGAGGCGCGATAGTTAAGTCGGTAGAGCAGTGGTCTCGTAATCCGGTGACCCGGGTTCGAACCCAAGGGGATGCGCTAGTGACCTTTGGTAAGGCATTAATCCTCTTAAGACGTCGGCCGTTTGGTTGCTTACTTACAAGCATTTATGCTTTCTTAGCAGTCAGGTAAAAAAATAACCACCACAAATCATATTTTGTTTAATTTCCAAATACCTTTACAGGTCGACACGGTACAAGCTCTGTTCAAGCAGTACCAGCACAACCCTCCCGTCTCTAAGAACCAGCCTCCCATAGCCGGAGCCATAGCTTGGGAGCGATCTCTCTTCCATCGTATCAAGCACACCATCATCAGGTTCCAGAGCATGGAGGACATGCTCACCAGTGAATACGGCAAAGCGGTGAGTGTGTGGTGATGCAATGTTTGCTTCTTTTATGTTTAGATTTAATTTATTGTTCATCAATTGTTAGTAAAAGGGAAATCAAACCCAAATAGGCAGCTACTCTAAAGGAAAGCAGAAAAATCAGAGAAGCAAACTGATGAAAGTTTCAATTAAATCGGACTAAATATAAGAAATTTATGAATTTTTGAAAGTTGTAATTACTATACGTATGGGCACTTCAAATTGGCTGAAGCGGTAATGTCAATGCAGTGCCGGACAAGTTTCCTATCTGATCGAACATATAAAATGACTAAAATTAAAAAATTTCAAAAATCTATTGCTCAGGTGGTCTATTCTTTTTAGAGGACCTATAATAATATGCTATCTATAATATATATTGAGTAGTGCCCCAATGGAGAAAGAACTCTCGAGAAAAACAGAAATTAATTATATTTTTGTACATGGCAAATGGGGGAGTTGTCCAAGTCCTACGTCACAATCCACTGACCAAATTACCAATTTGAGATTCGCACAGGCTTAGTGATCTCATATTTCAAGCATTCATAACTTCCTTGGTCCGATTTATTTTAAACTTTTGCCATTTTGTTTCTGTTACTTTTCTGCTTTCATACAAATCAGCTTATTACAAGAGTTGGATTGCCCTTTAAATGGATCGATGTGCACCTGTTTCATAATACCCAGAAGCTTTTAGAGCCACCAGAAGGCTAGTTAAAGTCTTCCTCTTTATTTTGAAGGAAAACAAATGCCTTTGAGAATGAAATACCCTTTAAAGATAGGGAACATACTTCGAAGAAAAAAAAGTCTTACACATCTCATATCATAAAATGAAAAAAAGAGAATTTTTTTAGGCTTAAAAGTTCTCATCTATCTAGTGAAGCAAGAGGTCATTATTTTACATTTTAATGATTTTTCTGTACATGGACATGGTAGAAATGGGATAGTATTTTTACATTATACACTTTGTCAGTACAGTTTTCGTTTGAAATTAATCATTTTTTTATTTGTTTTCCTGTAGGCAAGGAACAAGTACCTAGGTGTAGCCAGACAGATGAAAGAATACGAGGACAGGAAATACAAGGTGTGGCGCGAACACGTTGAGTTGATTCTTCCAGGCTTACTCAAGCGTAACCTCCTGACCCGACCCCAGGATCAGATGCCTTCAGGAAAGACCCATGAACACGCAGGGGGTGACGACGGTGATGATACACACAGGTCAATGGGTAAGGTCAAAGTTCAAATATCAACAAGTAAAGAAAAGTTTTTACCATTTGGGCCAGAATGTTGCACACAAACAGACAATGCATAGATGGGAACTCCTCAGCTTTCTATTTTTCTTTCATATCGTGTTTATATTTTAATACATATTGAATTATATTGAATTAGATGTAAAGAAGTTACAGGCACGTTGTACATTGTCATGTGACAGGATTGATGGTAAAGAAATTGGATGTGATGCTTTATGTGCAGATGTCATAGCAAAAATTCAGTTTAAAAAGAAAATGTAATTATTTTGATAATAATACAGCAGTGTCATTATGTAAAATTTGGAAGAAAGTGCCCCCTTAGATGACACATTATCTTCATGCATGTTTCTGTTGGTCCTGAGCAAATTCTCAATATTTTTTTGACTTGAATTACATCATGCTTTCCCATTCTTTGAGTATCAGTAGAACCTTCGTCCCTCGGAAAGGAAGTTAAATGGAGGCCCACTGTACTATTCCTATAAGAGTAGGGGGAATGCTGAGTGTAGCGGTACACCTGCACAATCCCAATCAGTTATTCTGGGAGAAGAGACCCGAGGGTTACAGTGATTCAGTTTGCTTTTCCCCTCCCAGGCTCAGGTGACGCCATATACATAATAATATAATAACCTTATTGTTTCTTTTGTTTTTGCATCATTTCAGGTCTTGGCACGGATACCAAGTACGTTGTAGACTTTGCTCCAGACCTGTCAGAGATCATCACTGAGACCAAGTACATGGAGCAGCTAGGATTCTCCATCCCTGAGCTTGCTCGTAATGTAGCCCTACAGGTAAGTCATATACAGTGAAACCTGTCTATAAAGACCACCCGAGGGAGACAAGAAAAATGGCCTTTGTAGGCGGGTGGTCTTTATAGGCGGGTGGTCTTTATGTACAGGTGCCTTTAAAGCAGTACATGTTTCAAGGAGAAACCATTTTCAAGGGAAACAAAAAATGTGGTCCTTGTAGACAGGTGGTCTTTCTATACAGGTGGACACTAAAACAGGTTTGACTGTATATACTAAAACAGCTAGAACCTTTTAGATTCAGTCATTAATAAACCTAAGAAACTGTTTTATGAATCGTTGCACCCATACATTTAAATGCCAAGTTGTAATAGACTTTTAGGAGTTCCAGTGGATCAATGGACCTTGTACTCACTTACAACACATTGCAAGAGGCAATTGAATTATTCAGAGACACAATCTTGGATAACATAATACATAAATATATATAACAAGCACTTCATCACATGCTTGAATGAGATCAAAAAATATATTTATCTGTATTTACTTGAAATCAGATTGAGATCATCTGCTTTTATTATGTGCAGCACCTGATAACACTAACCATCTTTAATCTTGACATTTGACCTCTACAGGAAGACAAGTATCTCAGATGGAAAGATGGTCTAAATCACATGCTACAGAGATACCATGGCGTGATAGCTTCCATCGACTCTGCTGAGGTAATTATTCATTCAATTTATGATTCTGATTTTAAAAATTGTGACAGCTCCCCTGTTAGTGCCTCTTCCCCTCTCTCAACTAATCGATGAATAAAACATTGAAAACGTGTGTCAGTTTACACTCATAGGCCTTAGCTATGGCACTATTTGTTTTACTGAAATGTTATGTGTTTTCTGAAGTATAATGATTGTAATTTGTTTTCACTAAAAATCAATTGTATTGAACTAGAGTTTGTCTTATGGTGCTACAGGATAAAACTCTTTTGTTTCCATCAAGAAGTTAATGAAGTATTTAGAATTAATATTTGTAATTCTTCATTTAACTTTCAAGACAAAATTGTATTCATAATATAACCTGCTTGTGTATATGACTGAGGTATTTGGTTTTTTAAAGTAGAAACATTATTATGATTTTTTAGGTTTTTGTTTTGATATTTAATGTTTTTTATTCTGATCGTTGTAGACCCAACTCCTTGATGAGCACCTAAGAGAGCTGAGACGTACTCTCAAACCAGGACACAAACGTCTCAACTGGAACTCTCTTGGTATCGCTGATTATAACACCAGATGTGAACAGGTATGAAATCACTTCTACTCATTTTCCCCCAGTTATAATTCTCTCATGCAAACCTTCATTGTGATATGATTTGGTTGAATTTGAAATGTTTTGAAAACATTATTGGTCCCTGTTTTTCAAAGCGTTTCTATGAAACATGTTTTCAGCGAGAATTGATCTGTCAGCAATTTCCTAATCTAAACAAATTTCGTACTTTAGCCCTAGATGTACCCATAAAAATAAGCCCCATCTTGATTTCAAATCTGTACTATGAACTGAGGTTCTCGAACTCTAGTGGTTAGAACTGCTAGAATGTTCATATAAAATACTGTTGTGAATTCTTCAAAAATTTGATCACAGTCGGATGGTGTACTATACGCTGGGCCTTAGATTTCAGCTAAAAGCAAAGATATAAAATTAACTTAATTCATTTAACTATTGTGCATGCTTTTTGTTTCTTTAATTGCAGGCAATCTCCAAATTTGAGTCCCTAGTAAACCAGATCCAGAAGAATGCTAAGGACATTGATGCTCGCCTGAGAGCCATGGAGCTTGCTGAACTCTTCAAAGGTCCCCCTCCTCAGGTCAAAGAAGATATCCTACCAAGCTGCAAGGTCAGTCAATGTCTCGCATCTCTATGCTTGACATTGTAGACAGAGTCTGTACATGGAGCCCTTATCCATTTAGGAGTTCATTGCATTGGTGTTGATATTCAATCAAGATGATGATGATGATGATGATGGTGATGAATTGATGATGGTGATGAAGATTATGATGATGATGATTGTGATGAAGATGATGATGATTGTGATGAATATGATGATGATGGTGATGAACATGATGGTGATGATGATTGTGATGAAGATGATGATGATGGTGATGAATTGATGATGGTGATGAAGATGATGATGATGGTGATGGTGATGATGATAATGGTGATGATTGTGATGAAGATGATGATGGTGATGAATTGATGATGATGATGGTGATGGTGATGATGATGATTATGAAGATGTTGATGGTGATGATGATGATGATGATGATGACGATGATAATAATGATGATGAATAGTGATAATGATTTACTCTTACAACATACATACATTGCTGTTATAGAGGATTCAGAAGTAGGAATGTTTATATTTAATAAGAGTAAATTATAATATTATATTTTGGTTGATCAAGCTGATAATTGATCACTCCTACATGCAGAAATGTTGTGATTATCCGGGAAGAAGCTCCAAACAGCACAAAAAGATAATAGGAACTCTGTTGGTGTCTGCTCATGTCAGAATGGTCATGCTTTGTCATTACTGTTTTCTACAAACTTGTATCATTGTATCATTTGTTCTAATTCTTTCAACAAAACTGGAATGCTTTTACCCACGGCAAACATGTGCACTAATAAAGAACCCAATATTATTCCTCCAGTCAAAGAATTTCTTCTACTAATTTTTCTGATATTCCGTTCTGCTAGGAATTCTATGACCACATTGAGAGGGAGAGGCTGCACATGTACGAGACGCTGTCCAGGAAGTATCGAGCCATCGGACCCCTGCTCACCAAGATGGAGGGTCTGGTGGTCCATACCAACACTGGGAAGTCTCCACGTCTCAATGCTTACTATGCCTTCTGGGAGAGGAGAGTCTATGAGACCCTCAAAAGGGTGAGATAAGGATTCATCACGGAAAAACATTAATGATAACATTCATTTTTCATAATGATATACTAGTACGTGTAGATCTCGGAGCAGTTTTGCATGATCAATGTTATTTAAAGGGATTGGGTAACTTTGTCTCAGATTCTGAAACAAAATCCTGGATTTAGCTCATGCTGCTATCATCATTACAAACCTTGAAGTCAGTCAGGAACCCCATGACTTTTACAAGCCGATCGCCTGTCTGATTATCAAGATATTTATGATCAGAAATTGAAATTCAAAAATTTCTTTTCCTAGCGGTTTTTATAACACTACAGTTTATTGGGGAAAATGGGTATGGTAAAACCGATCACTCAAATATTTTTAATTTTTTGAGGCACTTCATGATCATTTTGAAGCGCAATTTTTTTAGGGCTTCAATATCACACCATATCACAGACACTGATAACACGTAGGATCATGCATCTCAGATTTAACATTGCCTTTAAAAAAAAAAAATTCTTCTCCTTTCTTGCTTGATTAGATGGTGATCAGGAATCTGAGTGAGTTTAACCGAGACACGGTAACCAACAAGCCTCTATTCCAGATAGAAGCCAT
>JARBES010000124.1:19868816-19882895 GCA_030265145.1 Strongylocentrotus pallidus
TCTGTTTTGGTTTGTAAAATTGCTCTATGACGGAGGCATCATTTTCGACTGCGCGCAGTCGAAGTTCCATCTAGTTTGTTATAGCCTGAATCAAGGATTTCACAAAAGTTGATAAGATAAGAAGAGAATGAACAAGAGATGTAATACAATGTTTCATCATTGCTATTTTGTCATTACAAGGGTTGTGTCATTGTGAACCATATGTAAAATTTATGCAATATTGCAACACTGCTCGCATGTCCTTAGATATACCCTTGCACCCATTGTAGCATGACTTGTGTATCTTGTTTAGGCCTTATCGGTTACCAAATAGCTACCACAAATCAGTAAACACTTTAATAAGATTGTGGTAGTGAAGTTAAAGACAATGAATGAATTGAAGATTTAGTCATGATTACTTGTATTATCTTCAGGCTCTAAATATGATAACCTTATTCAAAGAAATTGTTCCACTTCAATTTTGTAATCACAACATGTGTTTTCTGTGAAAGAATGGTCGATGAATACATTCCTGTCAGAGTTGCACTGCTGGGAATGTTAGACTGTTGATTACCCATCATCTGTCTAAGCATCATCCTTTTCTTTTATTAGTAATTTCTCAATTTGAACTTTATTTTCTGAAAGAGCTTCAAAAATAATGTCCAAATGTTGAAAACCAATTGAATATGTTAAGTTTTGGCTGAGATATGACCATCCAAATTAAGAGATTTCCTATTGAAAACACTGTTATTTTGCTCTGGTTCATAACAATATGAGCCAGAGCAAAATAACAGTGATTTCCTATTGAAATCTATTTATTCAGATGGTCATATCTCGGCCAATACTTAACATATTCAAATGGGTTTTCGACATTTGGACATTATTTTTGATGCTCTTTCGGAAAATGAAGTTCAAATTTGGAAACTCTAAAAATAATTTTTTGATGAAGTCACACTTGACCACTCTATTGATTTGATCTACCACCTAGGTTGATAAGGTAGTCCAGATGTATGAGACCATGTTGACCCGTCACACCACCATGATAGTAGGACCTACAGGAGGAGGCAAGACAGTGGTCATCAACACCCTATGTCAGTCTCAGACCAAGTAAGTATAGGATCTCGTATTCAGTTGGATTATAGATATGATTCATTGAACTAATTGTTAGGATCTCTGTCCAGTAGTGTCATGTTTGTGCCATTGAACTGGATTGACCAAATCAAAATTGATTCATAATTTATTATATTCAGTTACTCAATTTATTAATCAAATTAGTTTGATATCGTAGGGTATTTCGATCTGTATAATTGGGTTAGGTAGGGGCATGCTACAAGAGTCCTATCTCACACCCCTGGGCAGCGTGTCTGACACGGCCAGTTGTAGCAATCACTCCAAAGATCAAGATCAAGCTACAGACTAGATAACCAATAACTTGATTCTTTCACTTTCAGGCTTGGAATCCACACCAAGCTCTTTGTGATGAACCCCAAAGCTATGAGTGTCATTGAACTCTATGGCATCCTGGACCCTATCACCCGTGACTGGACCGACGGTCTCCTCTCCAACATCTTCAGAGAGATCAACAGACCCACGGACAAGACCGATCGCAAGTACATCCTCTTCGATGGTGACGTCGACGCCCTGTGGGTGGAGAACATGAACTCTGTGATGGACGACAATAGGCTTCTGACCCTGGCTAATGGAGAGAGGATCCGTCTTCAGAAGCACTGCGCTCTGCTCTTTGAGGTGAGTCTTGCGCTGCTGATAGCCAGCATTTTCATACCTGGGCCCAGTTGCACAAAACTTACCATTGATGGTAACTTTGCCATCAATGGTAACTACCCTGAAAACCATGATTTTGATTGGCTGTTGAACCCTGTTAGCATTAATGGTAAGTTTTATGCAACGGGCCCCAGTTGGTGGTCTTTGTAGACAGGTGGTCACTAAAGCAGGTTTGCCTAAATTTACCATTTTGATATCCCTCCTTCAGGTGTCTGATCTCCAGTACGCTTCACCGGCCACCGTCTCCCGCTGTGGTATGGTGTACGTGGATCCCAAGAACCTTGGCTACCATCCGTACTGGCAGCGCTGGGTCGGTGGACGCACCAACAAGGCTGAGCAGACAGACCTGACGAGGTTGTTTGACAAGTACGTTCCCGGCTGTCTGGAGATGATCATGGAAGGTGTCATCGATGGCAAGCAAGGCGAGAAGCTGCAGATGATCGTTCCTCTCACTGCTCTCAATATGGTAAGTAAAGCATCTTTCAGCTGTACTTTAATAGCAGTAGTGTTGATAGTAATCTGTATTTTTTTGTACCAGGCATATCACATGTTATATACCTCTCTTCAGAAATCTAGCCATCTGATTGTTCAAAATTGGAGTGGTGATTTTAGCCATTCCCGTGAAGAAATGAACAATGCCAGTACCAGTTAATTGTTCATGAGTGAGATTTCCGCAAGATTCCGGGATCCCCATTGTTTTACGTGTTAAAACTTAGTTTGTGCAACCACGAATACAATACAGTGCTTTTTGTCTGTAATTCCTAAATGATTGTAACATTTGGTCATCTTTCCAGCGAAGATTAACAGACAATGTCTAAGATTCTCTGTGCTGTTTTAACAAATCTTTACTCAAGAAAAGGATAAGGTTAGAATTCTTGGTAGATTTTTGTCCTTGAGGCCTGGCTGTTGGCTCTTGGGGACGTTGCATTTTCCCATGACCCCTCAGCGGGCCTCTGGGTTCTATGAGCCTATAAAACAGCCAGGTCTCTCATAGCAGTTGATATATCTATAATATAACATAAAATAACAAGCCTAGATAATTTAGTAATTAAAACAATAGCAAGAATACATCTCTCTCTACTACCCTCGGACAATATTGCCTGAGTGTAAAACCCTATTTCTCAAGTCAAGCAGAGGGCAATTTATCAGTCACTATAAATCTCTTCTTTGTACATGTAGGTGAACCAACTGAGCAGGATGCTTGATGCCCTACTGATCAAGGAACTTGGTGAGTCGGATGTCCTGGAGTGCTACTTCCTGGAGGCCCTGTACTGGTCCCTAGGTGCCGCCCTGGTGGAGGATGGGCGCCTCAAGTTTGACAGCTACATCAAGAGCGTGGCTTCCATGCCAAGTATCTCTGATGAGAGCGTGGACGCAGGACCCGGAGAGCTACCTGGCGTCCTGGAGACGGTCTATCAATACTTCTTTGACAAGCAGACGAATAAGGTTAGAGAATAAACCTTTTGGGCATTTTCCTAACCATTTGTTCGCCTGTAACGTGTTGATGAGTGGATTTTGTTATTCCCTTAGGCTTAATACAGGAACCGCCTCGCTCCTTTGCACAATGGGTCAATACTTAGTTTCGATTTGGTTTTAATAAAAAAATGTCACACCAAAGGTCATTAAACCTAAATGTATCATCCCGGAAGCATTGTTATTCATATCAAAAGTGAAAAGGGTTGTGCACATATCAACCGTTCTTATTGAAGCATAAGATAAAGGAATGTAAAAGTCTTACAAAGTGGAAACAGGAGTTTGACCTTGACAATACCATATGGAGTTCTTATTACCTACTTCCCTTTTATTCAACTGTCGATGTAAACATAATTTTAATTATCACATGCACTTTGTTATGAGGATTGTAAATGGTTTCATGATTGTGTTTAAGATGATTAGGTTCGATCTTTGATTTGATATGACTAAATCCAAGTTCTGAGATGTCCCTTTGAAATGGCATTTGATAGGACGAATGCCCCCTCAGAAGTTTCATTGGCCATAGCTCTCAATTTTACAGTTGACCTCTTAGGACTTACACAGGGCTCCAAACTTATTTCACAGGGGTCTATATTGAAACTGTAAAGGTTATACTCATGGGCCCTCTTTTAGACTTCAATATTCTTGCTGTCCGGACTGAAATCTGACGCTCATGAGCACTGGACCCCTATTAATAGTGTTGAATCGTGCTTTACAAGAGAAAGATTTACCTGTCGATTGACGGTTGGTTTTGACATTTTGTATTCTCTGCACATTTCCTGCAAACAGTGGATCCCGTGGTCCAGAGTCGTTCCCAAGTACGTCCACGACCCTGAGAAGCGTTTCAACGAGATCCTTGTACCCACTGTCGACACGGTGCGTAACACCTGGGTCCTGGAGCAGATGCTGTCTGTCAAGCAACCCGTCTTGTTTGTCGGTGACACCGGTACCTCTAAGACGGCTACCATCCAAGACTTCCTTCGGAACCTGGACCAAGACAGCCATGTAAGTTCCCAAGTCTTTCTTGTAGCAGCCAATCATTCCTATTTTATAGCAAGAATTCTTATATTTTTTTAAACCCTGGGCCCTGTTTCACAAAACTTGTCATCAGTGACAAATGACAGTCTTTGTTATAAGCTGCTGAAATCCTTGCTTCTGATTGGTCATCAGCAGATTTGTCACTGATGTTTGTCATTGAGAAAAGGCTTTGTGAAACAGGTCCCTGGTCTTGACCTTATTCTACAATAAAATTTAATCAATTACTTCTTGTTTAAAAAGAGCTTAAAACTGTGTTCAATTCACTAGGAGATCAACTAGTATAGCCAGAGATTACTATGTTCTAATGTTATTTCTAAAATTCATGCTTATGCTGTTTAAAAAGAAAAAGAAAGTCCTGCAATTATTAATAGAATAATAACGTGGAACTTTTATCTTTTGTTTGTAACATTAAGATTCTTTTTATATTTCATGATATATTCTATTACTCTTCCCACTGTACTTATCTAACTTTTCAGTGATGATGTTTCTCTATTTAAACGATGGAGATCCTAGGAATTATGTTTACAAATATACGTAGTATTTTCTTGTGTCGTCATATGCCTAACACTAAATTCTTCTTTTACTCTTGTTAATGAATAAATGGTTTGCTTCTACATTCTGAATTCCAATTTTCTTGATGAGAGATGCTTTCTATCATCTTTGTATTTCTACTAATCATCTCTGGCTTCCTTTCCTCTTTATTTCAAATGATGTTGGTTACTTTGTAGAAAGAGCCACAAACTGAGAGTTATGGTCGTCTTAAGTTGAAGACAGTGAGTAATTAGAAAATGCTGGCAATATAGTACCTGCACTGCTGAATTGAATGTCATTGCATTCATTACCATGCTTTGATATATATCAATTTATCTATTTGTCATATTATATATTATATAGTTACAAATGTATAATGTATGTACAAATGTAGATATCATAGTATTGTAACATGTGTACTTTTGATATGCAAGTCAGTTTTGTTTAGTTTTGTATATCAAGGCTATATTGATAACTTTATCCCACTTGTTAAATTGTTCAATTACTGTTGTCTGGGCGATATACTTAGACTATCATATTTGTAGCTGCTAGTGTACATGAATCTATTGTGCATGTTAGAAACAATTTCCTTCTTTCTTTTTTTTTTTGAAACACAGAGGCCCGAATTCACAAAGGAGGTTTGTCAACAAACCTAGGTTTATGTGTGTCATATGCACGTTTTGATGCGTTTCAGACCCATGGTCTGAAACTGTCAACATACCTCCCTTGTGAATGCGGGCCAGATAGTTTGAGAGAACAATCATTTCATATTAGGATGAAATGATTGTACCATTTACTATAAACTAAAAAAGCTAAGGAAATGCAAGCATGTACATGTATGCAAATTATACATAATTAGAACATAATTTTATTTTATGTTAGCTTCACATTGTTTATACCTGCTTACATATATGTTGCTCTATCAGATTATTCTTTACAATTTCTTTGAAACATTAGATGTGGCTTACATATAGCCTTTTTAGCCTAGTAGTATCTCACCGTTCTAGTAGATTTCTCTGTTTATTTAAATGTTTATACATATATATACTTGCACGAATCTGTTATTTCATGTACCTATTCAAACTGACAACTACTCTACTCAAATCAATGACAACAACTGCTGTTCTAGTCAAAGATATATCCATTTTCATTGATTCTTTTCCCATTTTTAACTTCAACATAAACAAATCTAAACCACACCTATATTTCTAATTTTACAGTAATTCTGTCATATTCATGTAGAAGAAAATGAATGAATAAATGAATTGATATTAAATACAAAAAGAAAAAATACTCCACTTTGTTCGTTTTAAAGTAAAGCAAACTTGACATTAAAAGACTATTATAAGAGACTTAAAAAATGCATTATTACAGTTTTACATATGTATAACATAACCATTACTGTGCAGATATCTCTACATCCATTAACTATACCTAATTCAAGGAGAGTGATTTATTATTTTTTGCAGTTGCATATGGCATTATGTATTTCAAAAAGACAGTTACACGTATGTAGTTATGATGATTTAGTGGATGATGGAAATAATGTAAATTTGGTATCATATGCGATTGATATATTACTGTGATAGAGCTAAGTAATACGGAAGACATTTTATATTATCATTTTTTGTTGTTGACAGAAATAGGTTCCTACATATTTAAGAATGTTAGCCATTTTTACATGCATGGATGTTGCTAGATTTCATTACATTGAAAAAGAAACAACAACAGACAAACAAATATCACGAAGTGACAAGGACACTTAGGTAGGTATTTCTTCATCTACAGAGACTCTCTGAAAGTAACACTTCTTTACCAATCTCCACACCCCTCTCCTCCGCAGTTGATCCTGTCCATCAACTTCTCGTCTCGGACCACCTCCATGGACGTCCAGCGTAACCTGGAAGCCAACGTTGAGAAGCGCACCAAGGACACGTACGGACCGCCGCCCGGCCGACGCCTCCTTGTCTTCATGGACGATATGAACATGCCGCAGGTGGACGAGTATGGCACGCAGCAGCCCATCGCTCTCCTGAAGCTGCTGCTGGAGAAGGGTGGTATGTACGACAGAGGGAAGGACTTGATTCTGAAGTACATCAGGGACATTGGCTTCTTGGCCTCTATGGGCAAGGTGAGAAGGATGAATGATTAATAATAATAATAATAAATTATAATAATAATAAAAACAATACTTATAAAGCGCTTACCACCGAAGTCTCTAAACGCCATAACAAACAAAATACAATGATAAACAATTACATTTAAACAAAACAAGAAATTACAAATAAACCTATAAATTACAATACATACGAAATATACATCAATGTAAACAGAGTAAGTATAGTTATAGTCAGCTTTTATGTAGCTCAGTTAATCAGAATTTTTCTTCTTCTAGGAGCTGGTTTTTATATTGTCCGTCGGAAATATGATTCAGCTGTCTCGATAGACAGTGGTGTTTATTTTACCTGACTGCTTAGAAAGCATTAATGCTTTTTAGTAAGCAACCAGAGGACCGACAGCTTTAGGTCCTCTCCGAGGGACGAACCTGGTAATGAGGATTAGTGCCTTACCAAAGGGCACTACGAGACCACTACTCTACCGACTGAGCTATCGCGCCCCCTCCTCATCTTCTATCATCATCTTTTTTATCTTTCCCATCTATCCACCAGGCTGGAGGAGGTAGGAATGAGGTAGATCCTCGTTTCATCTCCCTCTTCTGCTCCTTCAACATCACCTTCCCCTCGGAGGAGACCCTCAATCACATCTATTCCTCCATCTTGGCCGGCCATTTTCAACCCTTCGAAGATAGCATCCAGAAACTAACCCCCAAGATCACTCAAGCCACGCTTGACCTCTACAAGGTAAAATAAATTTGTTATTGGCTTGCTGTTGCGTCATTCTCCTTAAAACATTTTTTTAAATTTCAAATCATGTGTAAATCTAAGTTAAAAAAGAAAGAGAAATCAGTAAGTTTACTGATCTAAGATTTTTTTATGAAATCAAATAGAAGAAATCTGACTTTAGATTTAGTTCATATCTATCAATACAGTAGCTTATTCATTGACAACTTGACTTTTCTTCATGCTTACGCAAAAGTCTTTGTAACAAGGATTCAGAAAAGTCATGTTGCTCAAGTTAAGGTTTGAAAAATCAATTAAAAATCAAATACAAGAAATCTGACTTAAGATTTAGTTCTCAATACAGTAACTTATTCATCGACAACTTGACTTTTCTTTGTGCTTACTCAAAAAGTCTTGATAACAAAGTTTCAGAAACGTTTTATTGGTTTATTTCCCCATGGATAGATTAATCTTGCATCCGTTTCTTCTTTCCTCATCAGGTTATTGTAATGGACCTACCTCCTACCCCGTCCAAGTTCCATTACATCTTCAACCTTCGTGACCTGTCAAGGGTCAGTCAAGGCATGCTACTGACGACCCCGGATCGTTTCTCTGACCCCAAGAGTTGCATCCGAGTGTGGCGCAACGAATGCCTCAGGGTGTTCCACGATCGCCTCATCAACCAGCACGATAAAGATCTTGTGCAGGTATGTTTAGACATTTTTATGTCTGTCATTGTCAGCATCTGAGATGGATGATGTGAAGTCTTGCCAACATTACAGGGAGGTGTTTCACAAAGATCCTAAGTTGAACTTATCTCTAAGTTGGACTTAACAATAATGGAAAGCCATAAGCATCTCTGAAAAGAGAAAAAAAAAAAAAAAAGTTATTTTAAAAGGCATAAAATGTTGATTCAAACCATTCATATTTTCTAGTATCAAGGAGATTTCATGTTCCTGATGTGGAATTTATGAAAAGTCTAAAATACTTGAATTTCTGCTTTTGAATATATTTCATTTTTAGGCTACAAATGGCTCCCCATAATGTTTAAGTTCTACTTAGGATCTTTGTGAAACACTCCCCAGATATGTTTCAGTCAAACCTTGTCTTGAGCCCTGGTAATGAAATATTTTGAGCGAAACTAGCTCACAGAAATACTGACTTGCTTATCATGCAGTAGGTGAGTTGTTTAGACTGGCAAATTATCAGCAAACTAAACAAAAATGCACATAATAGGAGATTGTGTGTTATTAATGTAAACTTTCATTAAAACTCTACCGGATTGCAGGAGACAGACACCAATGGAAAGGTCTTATCACATGGGTCACAACAGACCAGCCATGACCTATAGGACAATGAGGACAATTCAGGTTTCCTCTGAAGTCATTATTAATCCTCATTTAAATTATTTCCATCTGAAATGTTAGTCCTCTAAACTGATCATCATAACTATAATTTGTCTACCAGGGAATGATCAAAGATATTCTAGATGAGCATTTCCATGAGCATACAGAAAACGTTTTGCATGAGCCTACTGCTACATCACAGAGGCGCGGTCTTTTCTATTAAAAAATATTTCCATATGACATAATTTCTTTTAAAATTTCTAAAATCTCCATCAGGCTATGATCAAGAATATTATAGACGAGCATTTCCGTGAGCATAATGAGAACGCCATGCGAGAGCCTCTCCTGTATGGCGACTATCGTACAGCTCTAGATGGAGGAGAAGCCAGACTCTATGAAGATATACAGGATTACGATGCAGCTAAAGCACTCTTCCAAGAGGTAAACTTGATTTTTGTTCTTTTTCTTTCTTTTCACATTATGGCCCATCACATTATAAAGTATGGTCATGAGCAGAACAAACAAACAATAGCAGTACACTTTAAAATGCCTTTCCTTCAAGTTCTTAGCAGACAATATGCATTCTTCTTGCTGTATTATGAAAGATAATAAGAATATTTGTCACCTTTGCAGTGTAGTTTCTAAATTTCCATCAACGTGTTTCAATTGGAAATTTCAGGATGAAAATTTGACATCGTCCATACTGAACCGTATGGTATCTAAGAATTAATCACACTTTCTTGTTTCTCTTTGCTCATTGAATGTAGATTCTTGAAGAGTACAATGACAGTAATACCCCAATGAACCTGGTTCTCTTTGACGATGCCCTTGACCATTTGACCCGGGTTCATAGGGTCATCAGGATGGATCAAGGTCATGCCCTTCTTGTGGGAGTCGGTAAGTTAGACCTTCCTCCTCTCTCTTTCTCTCCCTTCTCCCTTCTCACTCTCTCTCTCTCTCACTCTCTTTCTTCCCCCTCACTCTCTCTCTCTCACCCTCTCACTCTATTCCCCTCTCTCTCTCCATCTCACTATCTTTCTCACTCTCTTTTTCTCTATCTAACTCTCTTTCTTTCTCTCTTTCTTTCTCCCCATGTTTCTCCCTCTCTCTCTCTCTCTCTCCCTCTCTCTTGCTCTCTCTCTCCCCCTCTCACTATCTTTCTCACTCTACTTTTCTCTCTCTCTACTTTTCTCTCTCTCTCTCCCTCTCTCTCTCCCTCTCTCTCTCTCTCCCTCTCTCTCTCTCTCTGTCATCTGCTCTTGGATATCTTCAGGGAACCCTCATCGCAAAGTTCTATCTTAGGAATTAAGCCATATTTGCAAGAATAAAATCATAACGATAATGTCTGATTGGCTGGAAGTTTGATTGACTCTTTGATTTGACATGTCGAATCCTAACAACTAACCTTGCGCTTTGTCTCTGACTGGTTTGCCACTCACAAACTGACTTGAGCTGTGACATATTATCTCCCCTACATTTAACTCATTTGCAGACCAGTCAGATTGTAAGATGTACAGTGGCCTTAAGAGTATTGCTCCATCCACTTAGCCATACTATCTGCAAGATATAGATGTACATATTTCCTCCTTATCATCAAAACATGATATAGAAAACAGAAATAATTTTATTAAAAACCTGTCCAAAATTAGGGGCTACTTCAATTCAATAATCCAATGGTCACTTATGGTAGATTATTTTCATCTTTGACCTTTGTTGTTTGTCTACAGGTGGCAGTGGCAAGCAGAGTTTGACCAGACTGGCCTCCTTCACGGCTGGCTGTGAGGTCTTTGAGATCACCCTGAGCAGGGGCTACGACGAGACCAACTTCAGGGAAGATCTCAAGGTCCTTTACAACAAACTGGGCATTGAGAACAAGAAGGTCTCTTTCCTCTTCACTGACGCTCACGTCGCACAAGAAGGTAAGTTTGCGATGGTCATCTTCGAAATAATTGTAATAATATATGAGAAGGTGCCAAGTCCACTTCACATCATATGCTCAAGGCACACTTGTGAAACAAAAAGAAAAACAAAGATCACAAAAGCATCTGAATTATAAACAAAGGAACAGCAGTAAAATAGAACATGCAAAATGATAGAACAATTAGTTGTATACCAAATTAAACGTTAAAGTTTTGAGATTATTTTTAAATAATCACTATTCCATCACCATTGATATGTTTTGTAGAAATACAACCAGTGAATTAAAAGGAGAAAGGTTGAATTATGAGTATTAAATGAGGGAGGTATTATTTGTGATGTATAAAAGTGAACAAAAATATCAGACTCTAACCCTCTCCTGAGTCTACACTCATCACTAGTCTCATCACCATAGTGACTTAACTTGGCTTCGGTAATAAGTGAAATATTAAGATTCTAGCTTGATCAGCAGAGTTTGTTGCCATGCTCACTGCTATTTCTCCAAAAAGAATATTTATTTCAATCTACCTACAATGAACAAAAACATGCTATGCAATTCCTTATCCCTAGAGGCACATGAGAGTTTTGAAGGCCCACTGTACTACTTGTAGCTACTTGCTCTCTCTATAAAGAAAACAATGCCTAATCCGTGTCTGTTGGTCCCCCATGATCCTCTTTTTCTTATGTTAATTGAGAGCTGAGCTGATGAGATAGCCACCTGTCAGTGACCTCACTGGGTGGTCTAATCCCTCCTGTCCACACTAGTACAGATGTGCTTTAATATAATATTTAATACAAAATAAATCTTGTTATCGTTGTCCATTAGGTTTCCTTGAGCTGATCAACAACATGTTGACCTCAGGAATGGTGCCCGCCCTCTTTGCTGATGATGAGAAGGAAGCGATTGTTGGGCAGGTAAGTCAAGATGCAGAAGTGATTTATCTCTTTTGGAAACATAACAAATTCTTTCGGTAAAGTAATGTAGTGTTCTTTTAGACTTGCATTGAAATGCAGCCTTGCAAACTTAGCCTAGAACGATATTTGTTAATAAACTTGATGGAAATTTGATAGTGTGTCGTTCAATTTGCAACAAAATGTTTTGTGACAACTTTTGGTGAATACAATGGCATCATTTTGTCAGCCTTATGATGAAGTGATACAAAGGTGTTTTTGACTTAAAGCTACATGTAATTGCTTCATTTAATATTACCGGTAGTCACAGAATAATAATCGTTAAAATGATATTGCAGTGACTTTGTGTAGTCTTTGTAGACTGTGTTTCCCTTACTCACTTTTCACTTTTCTTTCTATCTCATCTTCATTCTTTGTAAGCCTTATGGAAGTGTAAGTGCTACAAACATATAGATTGTATAGGATTTTGAACTAACATTCGGACATAGAGACATTTGTATTAAGCGCTATATAAAAATTAAATATTATTATTATTATTATTATTATGGATATAAATTGGTCAAGTGGTCAATTTTTCTAGTGTGCCCATATGTCCAAATGCACTTACTGACTGGTCATGTGAAAGGTCAGTCCCCAAGCAAGATACGAGTCAGGACCCGTATTTTAAATACGAATCAACCACGTCCTCCAATCAATCGAAGATTGCAGTCTCCTTTCACTTATGCATATAGTTGCGATTGATATCAATCGCAAACGAGTTGTGTTTAATCACAACTGTTTATAAGACAGGGCCCTGATGACTTGCCTGAAAAATCTCATCATGCACTTGCTCCCGCATTTTTTATTTGGTCAGATGCGAGACGAAGCCACCAAACAAGGTTACCCACCAATCCGAGAAGCCATCTGGCAGTACTTCATCACCAAGAGCATCAACAACCTCCACGTGGTCCTAGCCATGTCTCCCGTAGGCGACACCCTCCGCACCCGCTGCAGGAACTTCCCCGGCCTGGTCAATAACTGCAGCATCGATTGGTTCATGGCCTGGCCCAAGCAAGCCTTGGAAGCGGTGGCCTCCGTGTTCCTCGGACATGAAGATGTAAGTCATCAAGAAAGAGTCGCTACGATTGTTTACAACGTATCACCTATAAAACATTAAGTGTATACTTCATTCATGTCCTTGATAACATTTGAATTTGGCAAAGCCCACATTATCTCCATGTGAAGCACAAATCTGCTTTGTATCAAATGAGCCAGAGATGATTTTGGATGAAACCCATCGGAAATGCATATGAAAATCAAAATCATATCCATTAGTTGACGTCACTTGCTTACTAGGATTTATTTCTTGCATTTTCTTCTTTTTTTTAAAGTAATTCTGTGAGCATATACATGTATGATGCAGGATACAGGAGAGTGTGGAGCCATGTTGTTCTGTAAGCCTGATACAAGCATCGGGGGGGGGGGGAATTAAAATATTGAAATAAACCCTCTCTACAACACACTTTATATGTAGAATATCCAAACTAATCTCCAATACAAAAATGAAAAATATTTTTCATTCATTTGTGTATGCATAATTATGTTTTGAGTAGCTTAGCAAAATTGTTAAAAATCATAATTATATTGCATAGGGACGTACAGATATCTAGGGCTTGTATGTATTCCTGCTATCAAAATATAGAAATTGTTATACACCACTTAAAGTTGGATTACACTTTTAAATGCATCACCAACGATTATTCCTTTTTCAATCTGAATGCATCTTATCCTTACACTACATTCCACTATAAGCCACTGAACTTCTTTGTAGCAGACCACTTACCAATCTTCTCTCATCTCATGTACAGGTGAAGAGCATTCCGGATGACAAGCGTACCAGCGTGGTAGACCATGTTGTGTTTGTGCACCAGTCTGTGAGTGACTACAGCAAGCAGTTTGCTCTCAAGCTACGTAGGAATAATTACGTGACTCCCAAGAACTACCTGGACTTCATCAATACATACCTTAAGCTGCTGGATGAGAAGGATGAATACATTCTCTCTCAGGTAACACTGACTCTATTTCTTAGTATTGTCTGATGAGAGCCAGGAGAATGTTAAAGATAAGCTTGAGTTCATGGGAGTGTTTCACAAAGCCTTTCTTCAATGACAAATGACAAAATCAGTGACAAATCTGCTGAAAACCAATCAGAAGTAAGGATTTCAGTAGCTTATAACAAAAACTGTCATTTGACACTGATGACAAGTTTTGTGAAATGGGGG
>JARBES010000124.1:19936219-19946458 GCA_030265145.1 Strongylocentrotus pallidus
CTACAAATGGCTCTCCATAATTTTTAAGTCCAAACTAGAGTTAGAATCTTTGTGAAACAGCCCCCAGAAATGCACCCAATTGTATTTATTTCTTTTCCTTGTTTTGAGAAGCCATAGCTGTGCATCTTATTACCAGGTAACACAGTTCAGTAAAAGTAAAATTGAACAGAGAAATGACAAGAGAACAAAAGTGAAATTACCAAACATAAGATAACAAGGTAAGGTAACAATGTAAGTACCAGGGGGGAAATACACAGGGGCTCGGGGGGGGGGGGGGCAGTAGCCCCTGAAATGCCCAAAAGAGCCCCCGAAAGTCATAAAAGAGCCCCCAAACTTTGCATAGAGTTCAATTCAAAACAAAATAAAGAATGTAATTTTAATGCAAGCTAGCTTGAAAAGTAGCCCCCGAATTTGTTTAAATATTTTTTTCCCTTGACTAAGAACTAGGTTGGATATGCCTTTTCCATTAGATTGGTTTTTGATTTTGATCTAAACAAAGTAATATCATAGATGCAACGAATTGAGGCTGGAAGAGAATTCCACAAACGTGGAGCAGAGCATGAAAAAGACCTATCACCAAAGTATTTTGTTTTTGCTTTTGTAACGGTCAAGAGAGTTTGATTTGCAGAACAAAGGGGCCTATTGGGCGTGCATAACTGATTCATTTCAGAAAGATAATTTGGGGCATGACCATGTATAGACTTGAAATTTAAAAGAAGAACTTTGAACTGGACGTGAAATTTTATGGGAAGCCAATGCAATTATTTAAGAGTTAGTGTAATATGGTCATGTTTTTTTATGAGAGAAACTAGACGTGCTGCAGAGTTTGGATTCTCTGCAGAAGTGTCCTCTTTGCATTTTTTGGAGAGTTATTCAAACATAGGCGCAAAGTAACAGTTCATTCTTTAATACTCTCTTCCAGGAATGTCCTATATGTTTTGAGAAGCTGTGCAATGTATCCCACTATAACGAGGATGAGGAGGAGGGAGATAGCGTTCTGAAGCTAGATCGATGCCGTCATTTCTTTCACCAGAGTTGTCTATATGCCATGTACAACAGTGGACCAAAGGTAAGAGAAATACTTCCTGCAAACCTTCAAGTATGTTAAAAGAAAAAATACTTTTTATGTGGTTAATATGTTTGCATGGTTTTTGTTAAAGTGACTCTGTAACATTGCCTCAGATTCTGAAACAAAATCCTGGATTTAGCTTATGCTGCAATCATAATTATAAACCTTTAGGTCAGTCAGGAATCCCATGACTTTTACAAGCCGATCCCCTGTCTGATTATCAAGATATACTTATGATTGGAAATTTGAATTTCATTTTTCGTTTTCAGAACGGTTTTTATAACACTACAGTCTATTGGGGTGAATGAATATGGTAAAACCGGTCACTCAAAGATTTTTACTTTTTTGAGGCACTTCATGATCATTTTGAAGTGCAATTTTCTTAGGGCTTCAATATTACATCATATCACAGACACTGATAACGCGTAGGGCCATGCATCTCAGATTTAACATTGTTAAACGATGCCTTTAAGCACTCATTTCTTTGTAAAAATCACATAATAAATATGTTGCCAAAAGTTCCATGTTCTAAAATGTCGAGCAAGAATGCTACACATAATATGAATATACATGTATGTATAAGTATGTCTTGTAAATTTCCAGAGGTCATCTGCAGTGTTTTCCATCACTCCATAATCCTAAATTAGACATCCATAACCTCACCTTATACATGTACATACTAGATACCGGTAATCAGAACTTTTGCATTTCGCTGCTCCCTTTTCTCAGGATGGCAGTATACAGTGTCCTACCTGTAAAGCCATCTACGGTGTGAAATGTGGCAATCAGCCTCCTGGGTCTATGGACTATCACGTCATTCCACATTCCCTGCCCGGTTTCCCATCATGCGGGACTATACGTATCATCTATAATATTCCTCCAGGAACACAGGTCAGTCAAATACACAGATAAATCCTGTTCAAACATGACATGGTAAAATGTATTTTAGAAAAAGCCAAGATAAATAAAACTGACCAAAGCATAGTGGGTGTCAAGAAGCTGAATGTTATAACAACCAAAGAAGGTGTATAGTATACAATTAATGAATGCTTATGAGTTCAATAGTGCTTTCAACTCATGAAAATATTCACACTATTGAACGAATGAAAAACATTCATTATTTGTTTTATACAACGTCGAAGTAGATCTAATAGAACGTTAATCTTTCAACAAATTATGCTTATAATAAAGATATTTAAAGTTGGAGTCGGGCCTTCTCGATTACATTCAGATTGTCTTCATGTCAGATGCACGAAGCATATAACAATGGGATACACGCAGGGCAGAGAAGTACGCAGTCTGCATATAACCAAAAATGCATGCAAAATTCAGACTTATACTAAAAATATAGCATTTTTTCACCAGTTATTTCAGCACCCGCAAAACCCTCATGCACTTGTCATTTCAGTCAATCTATAAGAAAAGTTAATTGCATGTCAACTTTCAAGCTTTTTGCATTCTGCTAGGTATGGCAATGTCCAACATGTCAGTTGGAAGCATGTCTTAAAAATGATTTCATCTTCTTTTTATCCTTCTCTCTTCAGGGTCCAGAACATCCTAGTCCAGGCAGGAGATATTCATCCAGGGGATTCCCCAGAATGTGTTATCTACCTGACAATGAAATAAGCAGAAAGGTAATGAGATTATGAAGACATCTTAGAAGTACTATATTGAGATATAGTCTTCAATGTTTTATTGAGAACTTAAATAAAAATTGCTCCTACTGCTTGAAGATTCCTCACTCAAGCAGTATAACTTCACACTTCTAAATGGTTTTTCTGTGAGGATTTGAAGACAACACTAATTTGTGCTTTTAATGATGATAAAGTGAAGGTCGATTGGATTTTGGCTTTGTTACATTTGTCAGTACAAGAGAATTGAAAAGATCTAAACTAAAGGTTGTGAATGAACCTGTGTACCTTGATGCATCCGCATCAATGATTTTTTGTTAAAGTGGAAGTGTCGTAGTCGAGTGGTTTAAGCACTTGACTTGAAATTCAAAGGTTGTGGTTCGATCCCTGACACGGCACTAATATCCTTTGGCAAGGCATTAATCTACATTTGCCACTCAATACCCAAGAGAGAAATGAGGACCCAGTAGGATGATGAAAGCATTTGTGCTAGTAATTACCTCTGCTCTCACGTTGACCATATGGTAGGAATACTCCCAGGGAGTGGAGATGGTGCACATTGTGCGTGAATGAATCCGATGACCGGGGTAATAATATATGTTAAGCGCTTAGAGACGGTATTCCGTATTAAAGGTAATACAAAGTTTTGGGAAATTTTTTAAATTGGCTGGATAGTGATCCTTTACAATTTTGATATTTTTGGATAACCCTGTGGATGTATTATAAGCAATAGAAAATTTAGCCCCGAAAACTCTTCTGCTTTCGAGAAAACTTCAATATAAAATTTACCGGTGCTCCCGGTAAATTTTGGCAAAATTCTAATAGCGCTTACGGCCATACAATGGTAGCTGCAACCATAAAAATCTCAGAATATGTAGTTGTGATATGTAATTTCCAAACGGGAATAGCCAATTGGTCGATTTTAGTCAAGAACATTGTTTTATGGCTTAATCAATATTTTGACCTTGAGAGGGAGCTATACAACATAACGAGTTTATTATTTACAATTTCATAACTTTAGACTTGATTTCAACAGCGCCAACGATCACCGAATATTGTAGGATCACATTTGCTTCCAATATTTTCATTTGAACCAAATTCATGACCCCATACCAAAACTTTGTGTTACCTTTAAGCGCTCTATAAATTCAGATTATTACTATTATTAAATGGTTGTGCATTGTTTGTTGATTTAAAGGGACTTGGTATCATTGTTCAGATGAGAGAAAATGGTGCTAATGTAGTGACCTCAATGCTAGATGTACAATAAAAGATAATCTGAAAGTTTGAGTGAAAACAGACCATTATTAATGAAAAAAATTGGGAAAATCTGATCTGTTGATTTCCTAAATTCTTCAAACTATATTATTATAATTTAAATTAATTTTAGGGGAATGTCAATCGTCTTAAAGAAATGCGTTGGCTCTATTTACCATTCCAAACATTTAAGCGTTGGAAGTATTTTTAAAAGCCCTTTTTATGTCTTTACTTTTCATGGAAAAACGGTTTGGAGAAGTTACTGTTGGAGGGTGTTGCATAGTGACGGTTTCAAAAAAAGCCATAAATATATTTGTTTAAAAAAAATTCAGGATTTTTTGCATGTTAGAGGGTTAGTACAGTAGAAGGAACGTAATCACACAGTTTTTCATCAACCTTCAACAATGTTACCAAGTCACTTTAAAGAATGTTTGCTTCTTACATTGTTCACTTTACTAGATTCTGCGGCTTCTGATCATCGCCTGGGAGCGGCGGCTGATCTTCACCATCGGGACGTCGGTCACGACGGGAGAACCCAACACCGTGGTCTGGAACGAGATACATCACAAGACAGAGTTTGGTTCCAACGTGACGGGCCACGGCTTCCCGGACCCCAACTACTTCACCAACATCCTGGGAGAGCTGGCGTCGCAAGGGGTGACGGAAGACTGCCTGGATGATTACTGAGATGGGAGCTAGCCGAGGGAGGTGGATGGTTCACAGTCGAGGTTGTTTGCAGAAAGTGGCCTCGGTAGTGTGGAGTGATGGTTGTGTATAGAGTGGTGAAGTGTGATGTCATCAAAAATCTATTTTTGGAATTTCTCTTTTTTTTTTTTTCTTCTTCATTTTCCGAAAGAGCATCAAAAATAATGTCCAAATGTCGAAGACCAATTGAATAGGTTAAGTATTGGCTGAAATATGACCATCTGAATTAACAGATTTCCTATGGGAACTCAGTGTTATATTGCTCTGGTTCATAACATTACAAGCCAGAGCAATGTAACACTGAGTTCCTATAGGAAATCTATTTATTCAGATGGTCATATCTCAGCCATTACTTAACATATTCAATTGGTTTTTGACATTTGGACATTACTTTTGATGCTCTTTCAGAAAATAAAGAAAAAATTGAAGAAAAAAAAAAAATTATGATGTCACAACTTTGGTACTCTATTGAGGATAGGGTTAATCTGAGGAGGAAAGTCCAACTTTTATTGTAACTTGCTGTGAATGAAAGAAAAATCAGATAACTATTTGTGAAAGTTTGAGCAAAACTGGATAAAACATAGTGAAAATCATGAATTTTCCTAACATTTAGATATTTCAAACGTTCATAACTTTCTCATTGTCTGATTTCTTTCAAACCTATACCTACATGTACCTGTTTTCTCCTGTTGCACAGCTCACCTTGTGACAAAGGTTGGATTGTTCTGGGGAGTGTTTCACAAACATCTTAAGTTAAATTTATCTCTAAGTTGGACGATTATGGAAAGCCGTTAGCGTCTTTGAAAATATTTGGTAAAAGTTATTTTAAAAGGCATTCAAATCTTTCATATTTTCTATTATCAAGGAGAATTCATGTTCTTGATGTGGAATTATGACTAGTCTAAAATACTTTAATTTTTGCTTTTGAATTTATTTTATTTTAAGGCTACAAATGGCTCTCCATAAAGTTTAAGTCCAACTTAGAGTTAAGTTTGACTGAGGATCTTTGTGAAACACCCCCCTGTTCTGTAGATTATCTTGTCACCATCAAATTGTTCTTCAGGTGAAGTTGGAGAATTCAATCCAACTTTTGTTCAAGTTTCATTTTCATACTTCCCTTGTAGTGCCTAGTAATGAGTAATGTACATACATTGTGGCTCCTTCAAGAAATCCATATCTTGGTTATTTAGTTTGCTTAGAGTTGCGATTGCAATTTGAGAATGATCTTGTGTTGCAAGAAATAAGTCGTGAAGAAATAGGTTTTTGGTTTCTGGACAACATTGAAGTCCTCGGAGCCCATCTTGCTTGGTTTAATATATCAGGGGGGTGTTTCACAAAGCCTTTTTTCAATGACAAATGACAAAAATCAGTGACAAATCTAATGATAACCAATCAGAAGCAAGGATTTCAGTAGCTTATAACACAAACTGTCATTTGTCACTGATGACAAGTTTTGTGAAACGCTCCCCAGGAGAAATAATTCCAGGGCCTGCTTGTCTATAAAGGCCACCCAAGGGAAACAGAAAAACTGACCACTGTAGACAGGTGGCCTTTCTAGACAGGTACTACAACGCACACTTCTATCTCAAGGGAGACGAAATACATGGCCTTTATAGAAAGGTGGCCACTAATGCAGGTCTGACTGTTGTTTCATTTTTGTTGGGCTTTGATGCTTTACAGGGCCTTCGAGAACAACGGAATGGAATCCTACACGATCATTCTCATCTCTTTGTTGCACTTATGTTCTGTGTCAGAGTTCTGTGCCATATTTGAAATAGCAAATATTTATGCGTCTCCTTTTATTCACCGGTATCTGCTTATTTTCAATTTGTATACAGTGTATGTCTAGCTTCAAGCAAGGTATCTGGTTGTTAATATGAATGGGCTATAATTCACAGAAAGACTTGCAACAATGAAAGATTTTGGTGCACTACAACACCTCTAGATTTTAGTATTAAAGTTTGAATTGAGAGTACTACACATAGTCTTTGTACCTCTGCTTTTAAAGAGGTGTTATGACTATATATATACGGTAATGGTATTATCAATAAAGCTCCAACATTATACAATTACATACATGTTCATTCCATCTCTATGATATGTTCAGTATAATCATGAATTGAATGAATGGGTATCATAAAACAAGTGTGTGTGTCAGTTAGCACAGGTATATCTTGTACATAAAACAAGTATCGTCAATATATCATGCAACATTAAGTTTGTATAGAGAGTGAACTGAAATCATTTATGGAGAGTATGAAAAGTTGCATGTCTACACACATCATAAGCATTGCTTTTCATCTTGTGAAGCAGATACTACAAAATGAGCTGTATAAAATCTCTTTAAGTCTATTTTTGTATCTTAGATGTGCAGCGTTTTTCTAAAGAATACAATGAAAAGTTTGGAAAGTAAAGAAATGCAGTAATTGCTTGCATTGATTTGCAAGTATTTGTCAAGGAATTTTGTTTCTTTCATCGCCAGAATTGGAATTTACTAGTTATAGCTATCTCGAGAACTATTTGATCGAATACTTTGAAAAAATGTTGTTATAATTATTCAATCATAGATATTTGATCGTATACTTTGAAAAACATGGTGTGAAACTATTGAATAATTTTGAAATAAATCCTTACTTATTTTTAGTGTTGAAATAAGTATTTATTACAAGTATTGAACGTACAGCTCGGAGTAAACCTATACCCTTGCTGAACCCCAAAGATTGATGAATGAAGAAAGAGTTGTATCAGGGTCTAAAATCCTGGTAATTGATTACCATGTTTATCTCCATCATAGAAACACCATCCATTTTCACCTATCTCTAAAACGCACATTTATCGGAATTGTTGCCTTTGTACAGTCGTGTTGTTTATTTGCTCATTATATGACAGTCATGCATATTGATATATTTGTGGTATTTGAGACAACTTTTGACACTTCATGATGAATTCATTGCAATTTGTTTCACAAAATTCATACGCATCCTTGCATATGTGGCGGAACTGAGAAATGTCCATGTAGTTACAAGTATTTCCAAATGCCTTTTGGAATTGCATGTAGACCCTCCCCCCCCCCCAAAAAAAAAAACGCTTGCAATTGAGCATTATTTTACTCGTCCACATTTCATTTACTTTCATATTGTGTAAGATCTAGTAAGGTATTCTATTTATTATTTTGCAAGCCATAGATACATGTATATTCGATACACCCATTCGATATGGAATGGGTAAAAGTTGCAGAACATCCAGAATACACTTTATAATTATTATCACAATGCAACGGCACCACATCTGTTTGCTACTGTGTCCACAGCTGAACACTTATTTACGGCTGAGTGACGGGAAAGGAGCTGAGATGCAGCTAATGTTCCCCTTGCCCCTTATTTCGAATCACTTGCTTTTTTAGATTGAGAACGGTTTGTTTTTTACGTTCTTTCCACGCCACTCACAGGGAGTTCAAAATAGTCGCAATGAGAATTTTTTTCTTATATATTTACATTATATTTTGTGAGAAGAACATAATGTTTGTAGATCTAAGTTGTTGATCGGTCTAAAGCAGTTCACATCATTTCAAACTTAAGTTTACAAGGTAAATACAAAGTATGGATTGTAACCCTTTGTAAAACATCATTTAATATAATTAAATTCTAGTGTGTATAACAAATCTGGTAAATGAATCGACATTAATGATATCCTTATGTATGTATCAGATATCTAGTTTGAATAATACATTGAACAGACATATGAAATGGACTGCAAATCGAACAATTTTTTTTATTTGCATTTTAGAATAGACTTCACATTTTAGTATGGTTTAAAGCCTATCTGCACTAGTTTGGCATGGAGGGATTAGACCTCCCTGCATGGCCACTGGCAGGCGGTTATCTCATCAAATCAGCTCTCAATTAACATAAGAAAAAGGGGACCATGGGAGATCAACCGGTACCACTTTGGCATTGTTGGCTGTAAAGAGGGCGCAAGTAGCTACAAGTAGGGCAGTCCTGCTTTAAGACTATAGCTTGATACATAATTACAAAGTCAACCATGATGAATATATACATAGGATTGGTTATCCTATAAACATTTTTTGTAAATGATACTTTTTTCCTTTTCTTTGTAATCACCTTTCCTGTTGAAGATATTATCTTATTTATATTCAATTATCTTTATATGATTGCGTTCAATATTTCTTCTTAGCATTTTCCCGATAAATGTTATTACTTTCACTTAATGCATCTTCAGCAGGGTAATTGCTTGCCATCCTTTGTAAAATATTAAAACACGTTATATTTTGTTAGAATGCTTAGATGTTAGGCTATTTGAGTGAAAGATAATTTTGCAATATGATGAAGGATTTTTTTTCTATGAAAGAGGTTTCTATCACTAAAGGTGGCATAGTTGTTTGTGTTTGCATTGCATAATACAATAAATATATGTACCACAACACCAATTTAAGATGCAATTGTTATGTCTGTGATTTGAAATGAATTTGCTTGTGTATTCAATATATTATTTCCATGTATGGTGCCCGCATTTTAAATGATAAGTGACAGGTTTAGGGGAGGGGTATCTGTGAAAGAGCTAGAGAGAGAGAGAAAGAGAGAGAGAGGGAGAGAGAGGGAGATACAGAAGAAAGACAATGAAAAAGAGATGTATAGATAGAGATGCAGATGGAGGGAATGTCAATGAGCAAAGCATCATCTTGCAAGAAAAATTTAAAGTTACCATGGTAACCATCTTCCAAGAAATTTGAGACCTCCAAAAACTTCGCCAAATCTACAGGTGTACTAATCCATGATTATTGACGTATGTTTGGATCATCTTTTCAAAGACTTTCAAGGGTGATTCATGAGATTACTTTCTGTGAAAATAGAATGTGCTTGGGCCTGTCTGGGAAACCTGATGGTGATGATCACTATAAAGTATGCCCACCAAAGGTCCATTGCCCTCTGTAGTTCGGTTTGGGAAACGACCTCCAACCGTTTATGTGCGTGAACTGTTCATGAGTGGAATCAAACATTTACATCAAAAGAAACGCCTTTTTAATATCTCCCAACCTCCCCTTTCCTCGTCATCATTCTCCTACAATCTACATCTTGCTTTTCTACTTTCTCTTCCTCACTTTGTTTTCTCTTCTCAATCCCACTTTCTTTGATATACTCTGCCCCCCCCCCCACACACACACGCACACACACATCACTCTGTTTCACGTTTCGATCTTTAATATGAAACCCGCTCTTGCCTCGAGTTTGAGGTAAATACTGTTTCACAACACTCTTCCCCAAAGTTGATAAATAAAGTTGATAGCCCATTAACGAGAACAGAAAGAGGCTTCTCCTCTCGCTTCTCCTATTGTTTGCCGTAGCTAGGCCTACTCACATTTTAGTTCTAACAAACGCAACTCTATTTAATACATCGGTGTCTTTTGAAGGGGACCTTTTTAAATGACGCCAAGGGAGAGCGAGTGATCAAAAACACGCTCTGTCCGCAAATCTTTACAATGCGAACTCAGGTTTGAAAACCCTCTCCCGTTATCAAAAGCATTGTCCTATGTTTACTCAAGTGAGCCGCTACACGGGG
>JARBES010000124.1:20601304-20611601 GCA_030265145.1 Strongylocentrotus pallidus
TGAATCAAATAAGCCTTTCCTGAACTCATTTGAACTAACCAAGTCTACCTTCTGAGCATATCAGATTTTCGTAGCAAGACCAAAACAAAACAATATGAGGAAACAAATAATATTTTTCGGAATAAATTTGTTTTTTAGCCTTGCTTTATGCTCAAGAAGAAAGATGTGGAAATAACTGAACGCAAAATAGAAATACAGTTACGCAGGTGTTGTATTCATATTCTGGTAGTAACCCGACAAAAAATTTAATAAAAAAACAGATGCAGTTTTGTAGTAACGTAGTTTTAAGTCAAAATTGTAATTTAGATTTACCTGATTTTAGTCAATTGTAACCATATTTCAAAATGTCTTATCCATCGTGTAGCCGCAAGATATGATTTACATATACATTATAATTAATGCGAGGATTTGTTTCGTGAAGCCAATAGCGACTAAAATATTCATTCGAGTAATCAAAGTGACTAGGTGTTATCTTCCTATATATAATATATAATTGTTATTGTGATGAAAAAAGGGAAATCTAACCCGGAAATTCTCCATCAAAATTACACCAACATATTTTGTTTGGCATACTTCTGTGATAACACTTCAAAAATGTATTATTGTGATATGCCTGTCACAACGACGTCAGAGTTATAATAGACCAATAAAAAACAATACCAAACAAACAAATAACCAATGAACCTTAATTTACCCCGACTGGGAAATGTTTGTCGGTTATCGGTAAGTTTGGGGCAGTCTGGTCAAGCGGTGTGACTGAGGTATGAACTAAAAGGGGGACAAAACGTGTAAACGAGGACATGTGACCGACGAAACCCGTGTCACGAATCGTAGAGCGGACATGATTTAAATACTGAATCAACAGTCTTGAACAACAACAAAACACAAAACAAAGTTATCGCGTCGAGCGGTTTGCCAGCACTTTAGGCAGTTTAACATGCATATATTATGCTGCATTTCCTTTGGAGCTCATGAAAATACCGGCAAAGTGTAGGCATGGAGAAAAACTAGTGCATCGGAAAGCAGAATTGAGCGTTATAGAACGAAAAGTCTGCATAAAACAGACCTATCGTCTGGCGGACTGGAGCGCAATCGATATTCAGTCTTCGGTATCGGTTTTAAGTAGGGGTTAGTACGAGTGTTATAATGGCCTTGACACGTGGTTAATTCCCGTCTTCTGTTATTACAGGTATGTGTTACCTTCTTCTCTCTTTTTCTCTCTTTCTCTCTCTCTTTCTCTGTCTCTCTCTCTGTCTCTCTCCCTCTCTTCCCACCTTTCTATCTCCCTATTACCCCTGTCTCCCTTCTCCCTTTCATCTCTTTGTATAGCTGATTCACTCTCTTTCCCCTCTCAATCTCTCTCAATTCCCCCTCTTCATCTCTCTTGCTCTCTTTCAATCTCTCTTTCTCTCTTTCCTTACACATTTACCTCTCAATCTCTCTCAATTCCCCCTCTTCATCTCTCTTGCTCTATTTCAATCTCTCTTTCTCTCTTTCCTTACCCCTTTACCTCTCACACTCTCTCCAAGTTCAGCTAACACAGGCATGACGTGTTATACAAATGGGTTTCAATTGGCGTCCCCCAAGGTCAGGGCAGTTCGATTAGGCGGGAAATTTTATTGCCAAATTTGTCGCTTTCCGTTCTCTTACAACAGTCAATTCAAGACGGGTATAGCTAGGCTATGAAGGTTGCACTTTATTTGGTAAGGGATTGGTTATCAGTTGGGTGACGTATTCACTGTAATATTTCTTTAATCCCACACAGGTCAACCATGAATTAGATCAATGGGTATTCTTTAACGATACGAAGTACACGTACAATGTATTGAGGTTATTTGACCAACAGTGTTTTCTTCAAAGACAGGACGAGGAAGTGTTCACATTAATCCTGCTCAGAGTATTCGCAATGTCAGAAGCCATAAGGATTTGAACAGACCTGAAAGACAGGCGTTACCATTAAAAACACAATTCCATTTTCCCACTTTAAAACAGGCACGATGTAGCCACACATTAATAAAAAGTGTTAATCTATCAATACATTCATCCTCTACGTCTGCAATGAGTCTCACATTTCCCACCGCTTTATTCCGGCTATTATTATGACGTAGTACTACTTGTAGTAGAACTGACTGATTCCACCTAAATGATTAATGTGAACAGATTAGGAATCGCGTCATGTGCATCTGAAATTAGTTCAGATGAATTTTCTGATTAATTTAATTTATGAGCGTGATTTATTCATATATCCTCATTCTTGATCACCAAATTCTAAACGACTTTTAAATGCAGATAACTTTTTCCCCTGTATGCCATTTATTGGAATGAACTAGACGGAATTTAGCAACTCTAAGAACGAGCTATGTATATCTTAGTGTCTGGAAAAACTGAAATTCCAGGAACAATGAAAACTCGGCCTCTCTCTTGTGTCATCAAACCTAAAGTATGACAAATTATTTTTCCGAAACAACTTCCTAACAATCCAGGCTCTCCAAATACATTATTTTACTTTAGATCCCACATCGCCAAGCAATAATCCGTAGTCTACGAAAAATCGCTAACGCAAAATCATTAACAAAACAACCATACCCACCCAATTTCAAAGTATTCATAATAATGCCCGTGTTTTCGATTATAGCCATACAGTCTAGTATAGCTCTTACCCCCAGGCGTTTACAAACACAGCTTTTATTGATATTTTCCAACCGATAAACAGGTGCCACTTTAGTTCCTTTTGTTTGAAAATTTACACCTGGAGTATACACTTACAGGCCTGCTAGAAAAGATAAAAATAAAAGGATATTGTCTTTCTCTTTATGCCCCTTTCACACCGCCAATCAGACGCTAAACCGACTACAAACCATCCAATTGTTGGCGAAAGGTCGGGAAATTATAATTTTTGTTCCGTCTGTTGTTGGTCTCCGTGGGTGTGGATGGAGTCTTATATTTCCCTCCGCCGATCTACTTCCCTGCCAGTGTATCATAGTGTAATCAAATATATTTGCTTAATGAACGCCAAGCGGTGTAAAGTTTCTTCGATTTTTCTTTTATGCGTAATTTAATGTTTGCTCAACCAAACGAAAATTAAAGAAATACATCAATAAGGACCAAAGAATCGTGACACTATATTGGACTTTATGAAATAATCAACTGAGAAGAAGGTTTCATGATTCTCACCGAAAACCTTAACTGTTCTTCCCTTCTTGAACTACTAGGACAATAACTTCCCGGACAATTACAACCGGACAATTATTCTACATGACAGTTACCCCGGAAAACCGTCCTTTAATCTATTTAAAATTTCCTCGAGGTAGGCGTCTGAGTATATCCCACTTGATTTCAGGACGTAGTTGTCTATAGAGTAATTGTCCTAGAGGGTAATTGTCCGGGAGTACTTGTCCGGGTGTAATTGCCATGGGAACGATTGTCCGGGAGTGTTTATCCGGTGTTATTTGTCTGGTAGCAGGTGGTCTGGTTCTTCTGATTCACCCTCATCAATTCATTCAGAAAAATGTCCTCGGTGTAATCTCCCGGTGATTTGGAATTCATTACCAAAATATATTCCTCTTTGCAATAACCAAAGATTATTCAAAAAATATCTTAAAACTTATTATTTGTCCAAATACTGACATGAAACATAACCATATTTTAGACCTTGCTGTTCCTCTGGATTTTCTGTTGTTGTTTTTTTTTATTTTATCCACCGTTTGTTTTTAATTTGTTTACATGGCTTCAGTAACAGAATAAGTTGAAAAACCAAAGGAAAATTTATACTTTTAGGGAACTTATTTTAGTTCCCCTTTTCTCATTTTCGTCTGGTAAATTTTGGTGTCTTTGATACTGTTAACTTGAATGATTGCATGTAATTTTTTATATAATGCATATTGTTGTAATGATCTATTGTTTTTATATGTAGATGGAAAAAAAATATATCAGTCAACCCAGACGACATCAATGGAAATTAAATATAATTGAATCTACTGAAGATATGAACCTACTTTTCAAACCTCGGGTAGGATTGCGCAGAAATTCACTACAAAATCATTAAAATAGTTAAAGTCTCTGTGTTATTCAATAATACGATTTGATGATACCTCATGATTAGGCATAGAAAGGCGGGTTGTGGGGGGGGGGATACCCCCTCCCAGTCTCTCGGAGAGTCTTTGGGTGAGGCAAACAAAATATTGAAAACTCGCTCTTACTCACCATTGCCTGTTATAATGCCCTCGTCTGGTTTGCATTCCTCATTGGTCGTGCATGCATCCCTATCAATCTCGGGATCCTATCAACAAAATAGAGGAGATGAGAGAGAGAGAGAGAGAGAGAGAGAGAGAGAGGGAGTGAGAGGGGTAGAGAGAGAGAGAGAGAGAGGGGGGAGAGAGAGAGAGAGAACAAGAAAGGTTGGGGAAGATGGAGAGAGAGAGAAAGAGAGAGAAAGAGAGAAAGAGATAAGGAGAGAGAGAGAGAGAGAGAGAGTGAGAGAGAGAGAGAGAGAGAGAGAGAGGGCGGGTGAATGGATGGGGACAAACATTTAGCAATTTTTCAGAGATAATTTTTATGTAACATTACATGTTGAAGTAATATTTTTTGCAGAATTGAATGTCGGATTAAACAAGCCACGTTTGGGAAAACATACTTGACATGTTGCACTTCATACTTCAAACATTAAATAATAGTTTTTCCTAACGTTTACATCATATATTTCAAATATTCGATCGTAATCTGCGATCTACTAGTATGATTAACTTTATACAACCAGCATTTTATGATTGCAAATGACTTTCCACTTTTTGCAAACATGTATTGTAATGTATTAACAGCATAATCGCTTACAGTTTCCAGGTAGATATCGTGATAAAGAAGTACGAATGATATTTACAATAATTAGAGAATTTCAATTGGTTATAATGTAAGATAGTTACGGAGAGAAAGACGGACAGAAGGAATCAAAAAGACGTATGAAATATAGGTGAAGAAAAGGAGAAAGTGTAAAAGAAGGGAGTGACACAAAGGAAGAAAAGGGAGGAAGGTAAGACCCATCAAGATTGATAGACAGATAACATCGAATGAGAAAGAGAAAGTTATACTCACTTCCGGACAGGCGCCTCTTGATTGCATGGGTGATAAAACCATATTTGTCATGACGAAAAACCCGTTTGTTTGCTAGGGAGAAAATGGCAAAAAAGCAAAACATTAAAAATTGGACAAATTGTGGTGATAAGTATAAGATAAAGTCTAACAAGAATTGCCAATTAAAAAGAGACTTCACATTAATATCTGAATATATGACGATTGAATAAGGTTGAGCTTCATGATTTTCATATTTTGTACCATATATTTAATATTGCTGTTTGAAGCTAAAACCTTTTGAATTTACAGAACTGAAAATAATTGTGGTGAAAATGTTGAATTAGGAGCAATAAAACTGAATGATACATATTTAATTTACTTCTGAAAGGTTGTGATAACACTGCAAAATATTCTTTCATGTTCAATTACAATTACCACATTGGTTTCACAATTGTCAACCTATTGTTACTGTGCCTTACTTATAGAAATGTTAACACATTATCATACGATCGCAAAAACTTTAACAAAAGTAAGACTAATGTAATGAAATGTGTAATTTATCTAAATGAGAAACGAAGGACATATAACATTATCGGAACATGATTTCTACAGGCGATACGATAGTGTATTGAAATCGCCCTCACGTTTGCTTCTCGAAAGCATATGCGATCTTGTTTATTAATGATAATTACCTGTGCAGGTATGACGTAGTCTGAGACGTCCCATACTCTGGTGTATCTTTCTGGGAAGGGTGTTCTGAGGTCGGAAGAATTGGATATGTTTGTGTAGGCAACCCCTTTTAGCTTTGAAGTCGCCGAGCCCTCCACGTTATCTGTGCTCTGATACCCCTTTTGCCAGAAAATGACGTACCTAATGGAGAAATGAAAATCAAATAAGAATATATTTATTACAACATTTAAAAGTTATATCGAGGAGGCGCTATAACTCAGTCGGTAGAGCAGTGGTCTCGTAATCCGGTGACCCGGGCTCGAAACCAAGTCCAATGCGCTAGTGCCCTTTGGTAAGGCATTAAACATCACTACCAGGTCCCTCGGAGAGGACCTAAAGCCGTCGGCCGTCTGGTTGCTTACTTACTAGCATTTATGCTTTCTTAGCAGTCAGGTAAAATAACCATCACATCAAATCACATTATTATCCCAATAAATGGATGTTTTAATTTAGTGTTCCACTCTTGGACGAAGTAAAAGGGGAGCTCCGTAAATGCTGTGATCACTGTAAGCAGTCGCCAACCTAAAGCAGGGTTAACATTACCTATGGGAAGGCCTTAGGTGCTACCACCTGGCATATCATGAGCAATGTATATAAATTCAATACCAAATATGATCATGAAATATACATAATTATCATGATATATTTCATTCTATCCCATGAAATTCTTGTATGTATATTGTATAAATCCAGAGATGCTATCCATGTCCATCACATTTTACACAGTTTCAAACATCTAAATGTGTTTTATCAACATTTACCACAGTCCTACATTTGAACACCAATCGCCTAATAGTTTTGACGACATTATATTTCAAGATAACACTTGAAAGTATCAAAATTCTTATCCATCACACATACATCCGACCCCTTAATTGTTTTTGTATTTTCAATGAGAGGGGGCGACACTGGAAAGCCATTTTCACACTCTCAGGAGCAGGCATCAACACGGATGAATGCCAGCCAAGGAGTCATCGTAATCACCTCTTCGAAAGAAAGGAAAAGATGAAATTAAAGTGAAGCATAGGTAGCGAACTAATGAGGTCAACATCGATTACGCTCTGATAATCTAGCGCCGTGCCCAGTGTCCAGTGACCCTACCGACAAGGCCTTATACTGGTTGAATTAATGCTGGAAAGAATTATACTTGTTAGAGTAAATACCCCTGGAGAGGGATCACCTGCTCATACGATGCACTCTCACGGATGGTCTTTTTGTGACCGGAACAGGAATTGGTAGGTCTACCTAATACTGATTCAGACGTGAAATACATCTTTGTGCAGCTTATACCAGACAGAGGTAGATAAATTATGCAATAATTAATTCCAAAAAGATTTGTATGGCAAATATGAATATGTTTTATTTTCTATAAAGAAAGACATTGGACAAAGGCAAACAACTTTGGTGACTCTTTTAGAAATACATGCACAATAATTGTGCATGCGAGAATAATGATATGTAGGTCTATCAAAGTTCCCAATCGCGGTCCTCCCATTTTTGGATCTTGAATTTGAATATTATAATCATCATCATTATTATTTGTAGTGTTACTATTATTTTAATCATCATCATCATCATCATCATCATCATCATTATTGTCATCGTTATCATAATTATTATAAGAAGATGCCTCATTATTTGATACAAAATGGTACTTCCTCTATACTGTGGATGTTGGAAATATTATAATCTGTGTCAAACCCATGATTAATTAATAACCGTGCAGTGACCCCGAACCTCATAACGCCAAGACACGTGTAATACATGTATGGGGTTAACGCGCTACCTTACCCACCGTGTAATAAGATCTTAATTACTTGTCAAATACGGTACCAATCCCATGGGAGAGTGATTCATGGACAGGCATGGCAACAGTCAGGGGACCTACATTATTTGTTCCTTCGGCCAACATCATCTGCCCTCATTCCCCCTCCTTTTAAAGGGAGATGGTCACCAGTTTCCAGGTGCAGAAGGTCATAATTCGCTGACACAAGACTTGGTAGTCCCATCAAGAAATACCCCCCCCCCCTCCCAGTCTCTCGGAGAGTCTTCGGGTGAGGGAAATGTAAAATACAGACTCTTCCATTTGGGATGATTGATGGAAAATGCAGAACATTACATAAGGTCTGTTGGTCAAAAAACTGTAGACTTATCCCGATGACTGACAAAACCTGTGATTAGGGAAAACCCGAATTATGTCAAATTCCCCTGAGAGCCCACTTCTAAGTGTCTTTAAAAACATACAGCGGATGTTTAATGAGCATAATATATATAAGTCAATCATTCCGGAAAAGGAGGTTTCTTAAATTAGAATTATACTGGGGAAGGATGGAGGGACTCGTAACGTGAGTTTAGTCAATGAAGAAGCGATGTCGGGGGGGGGGTGGGGTGAACGGGGGTTAACTTTCTTTCTCGGTTAATGAATAAATCTAATGAGTAAATATGGTAAAAAACCATCGAGTTGGGATAGTGTGGGAAGGGAACGTGTCTATTTTATTATCAAGTTACCTTACCCATCCCCTCTCTCTCTCTCTCTCTCTTTCTCTCTGCCATTCTCTTTCATTCTTGTTTTTCAGCATTTTGATTTGGGTCACGTGCCCCGTCGTATCTACGCCACTTGAAGGATATTTGCCCCTGATGATCACAGCATTAACTGTATCTCCTACGGAGCATTTGCTTCAGACTATTTTCATTTTGCTCCTCCCCCCATCATTTCTCGAAATGAATTGACACTCCAGAATCGTTTCCCATCCCAAAGAATCACAATAACTTATACTGAGAGTTTTATGGCATGGTGCTTTACCATTTCACCAGTAACCACAACGGTTCATGTACAGGTATTACTCATTACAACAATTGGAAACGTGTTGATAGTGATTAGTGAAATATCGTTCCTTTCAATGTACACTGTAAATTCATACATTGCAATAGAAGAACAAAAATACTAAGTAGAGTAAATTGGAAAGTGTAGATCGTGTAATAAATGTATACATGTAAGGATTAATTGGACAATAAAGTGGTGTAGGAATATTCCTAAAAAATGATTAAAAATGGTCTCATAGGTAACTCGACCGACCTTTATATTATTGGACGTTGAACTTATCTCGTCAGCTTCTTGAACACCTTCTATCTTCAGAATGACCCCTTCTATGATCAAAGTCATTCACGAGCTCATCCTGACATTTCCAAAGTGACAAGACGAGGTCGAATCAACATGAAATATTGAACGTCAGTTGTCTTAATTATTGATAAATTAGATAGGGTCGGCGGCTAGACGAGAACTTACAGTGCGGGCTTTTTCTTCCAAGACAGCAGCGCTGACGTAACACAACAAATCAAATATTCACTTGGAGACGAGATCCAGCATCTCAAGACACCTGTAAACCCGATGTTTGATGTTTGTTGAGGGGTTCGATGACAACCAAAAGTCGTAATGGACTCACTTTGGGGTGTTTTACGATAGGCCAAGGAGTAGTTGACAGAAGGTAGACAACATCGATCCGAAGACGTGCCTCTAGACTTAGATTCAAGTTAGTTTAACCGCGTTCTTGGCATATTTCTGGACGGCCCTAGACAGTCCTTTGGTGAAATAACAAACCAATGTTAGGAGCGTCTTCCGCGAATGAGGTTTCGCAAAATGTATTCAAAGAAAACACCCGCAGACAGGATAGAATATGAAATTAGCCTGGAATGTGGATGATATCTTATCTATTTCCATCACTAGAAAGTAGTTTATACACCGCATCACCGATATAGAATTGTGACAAGGCCATGCCCTAAATAAAATGCATTCGCTTCACGAGAAACTGGTTAAATATGAATACCGTAGAACTGTGGATTTACCAAATATATACAATTTGATTTTTTTTCCCTCTTAAGTGACATCTCTCTGTTTTTGTTTTACTCTGCTCATCTCTGTTTATTTCCCCAATTTCCCCCGTTTTATTCCCTGTGCGTTTTGTCATTATTCTAAATTAATCTTTAGTATGTATATAGCCCATTTTTCCTACATTTATTCAAAACCGTGGATTATTCTTTGCACAATGATGCACAATTAAATCTCCCACTCCCTCTCTAAAATAGCGCGTCGCCTCCGTTTCGCTTTAGACTTGCAGAGACACATTGGCTGATAACGAGACCCATGCCGATCATGGAAGAAACAAGTACCGTCCAAACGCTGATTTAAACCCTAACAACTGTCTAGTCATTAATAATGTTTTTTTATTACTCTAATAACTGTATCTTTTTTCTAAATCTCTGAACGAGCAACAATCGTGGATTCGGAATAATTGATACACGGTTGAATTGAAAACAAATAATTCAGCACGTAAAAGTCGCAATGGGATCGAGATGCGTTGGCTCGTTACAATATGTTGCTTGTTCAGACTCATAGCAACTATGGTCTTTCATGCAGGGCGGCGCAGTAAAGCCCCTTTCACACCGGATCTGCGTAGAGTTGCGTAGTGTTGCGTACCGACTACGCCGAAGTTAAGCTGCGTAC
>JARBES010000124.1:21117805-21135585 GCA_030265145.1 Strongylocentrotus pallidus
AAAGGAAGAAATACTCACCTCCAAATCCTCCTCCACCTCCACCACCATACATCGGGAATCTTTGTGAAACAGAGACACAGATCATAACAGATAGACAGAGTCCCAAGAGCAGCAGCTTCTGAAATCATATGATATAAAGATACACGTACACCCATGTCACTTTATAAGGTAACAATTTATATCATGGTTTATATTGTTTAATATGAGGCGCCGTTTGTAAACTTAATAAAATGTGTATAAAAAAAAAGACTATCTATACACATGTAGAGTATTTCATTATTTACTGTACCATACAAAAGCCATTGTACGTACCAACAGAAAATAATATGCAATTAATGAATAATGATTTGCACGCTGTAGTTATATATAAACATCGACTAAACAGACTGTTTAGTGTAGTGTAGTTAATTAACATCTTTGAATAATATATACTGAGTATATATTATTCAAAGATGTTAATTAACTACACTATAATGATTGACCCTGTATCCATTATTCATGCTTTTTAACATGTTCATAATAAATATATGCATATTGTTCAACACTACTTTCCAATGTCGAAGAAATGCCCTTACAATTATTATTTATTTCAATTAGGATCATTACTTCTCGTCATACAATATGTGTTTTCATGCATCGTTAGAAAAAGGCATAGTAAGTATTAAAAGTAGCATGACAATTTTTAAATTTCATATCTTGAAAGAAAAAATGTATAAAGTCTTGTCGGTAACTCTCAAACTCTAACAATGAAATAGAAAATATAAATGCAAATAACAAATAAAGTAACAATTATATAACAATATAGGAACAATAATATATTTTTTGTAATTACTACCGCGCTCACAAAATCACAGATTAATGAAAACGAAAATTGTTCAAAAGATCTTCCAAACGAAGATGTTTTTGTTTGTTATTTCGCTCTACGTATTTGATAAGGAGACTGAATTTCTCAATTAATTAATTTTTTTCAACTAGCTTTTTATTTAAACAAATAAATAATAATAATTACTATGCAGAAGTCTATGGTCAGAAACGTTAAATGTACATGTATTATAGACATTTCGAACATCATGAGTATCAACTTCCAAAATAGTTGTATCAGTTTCTAACGGATGCAATAATTATTCCAATACAAAGAAATCAGACACTACAATCTTCTTCAAAAAAATAAACAAATCCAATTATTTCAGCCTCCTCTTCAGATTGCAACAAATGTTTCTTATTTAAAAGAATACTCTATATAATTCGAACAAATTGTTTGTTTAAATCCAATCATTCCTAGACTTGAAAACTCTTCAAAAGTCTATCCACTGTGTATTTTTTAGAAAACGTAAGAATATAAGCCAACAGGAACCTTTTATCTTCACAACTGAGCTCCGGAAATCCAGATGATTGAAAAGAAGCATATTGATTTGTCCTTGACTCGAAATGACTTTCAGTTAATCAATTGTATTTCCTGGATTGCTTCGGGTGTTGAAAATCCAATTCAGATGTAAATGTGCAAAAAATAGATGAATCCCTGCGTACAAAATCGAAACTACTAGAATAAAAAACTCTGCTGGAAAAAATAAGAACTTACCGTTGCCGCCATTTTGTAGCTTTAGGTCAGCAGAGAGTCCGGACAAAATTATTGTGCAAGTTCCTGAGTGACGATACACTTGTTACTCGAATTGAAATGATGATCCTTCGTCCAATATCACTACTTATACCTTTTGGTCATCGGGCGAAGTACAATCCACTGACATTTGTAATTGAGAGAAAATCTCTAATTACAGCCCCAATTTGCCAAAAATACATGTTGGATAAATGCCAGCTTTTAACGTGTATAATTTCCAAAAATTAATATGTATATTGCAAATATTAAAAGAAAACAGAACAGAGGTCAGCAAAGGGGAAAATTGAAAAAAGCTACTCACCATCATTCTCTTATTTCATTCCGCGTAAGTATAATATTCATGTATTATATACATGTATGTGTGTGTGTATACGCCTTTTGGTGTTGTATTTTCAAGTTGCACATCTAACAGTACCGTATTAGTTATTGTAATTGATGTGTTTGTTTTGTTACCTTTTGTTTATGGTTCTTATCAGAACTCCTGAGGAAAAATATTCATGTAATTTTTTTAGTTCGCCCTTAAGGACATGGACTGTTTAATCCTCATTTCCCCTATATAGTTTGTAATGGTCAAGCGGTGCATTGTGTGTGATTTCTGAATGCTGACGTGGTTTTGCGGGTAAGGTAAGCGGTTCAAATCCCAGCTACGGTACCAACATCTGTTTGCCAAGACATTAATCAACATTTCTACTCTCGAATTTTACATGGGTACCGGAGATGAAGGCTTGGGCCGACGTGCATGAGTAATAAACATGTATTTTATTTGTCTCGGGATAATTCAACTACCATAGATTTTATTTAATTAAGCTGTACAAAAAACTGGACGCAACTCTATACCTAATCCTACCCCTAAACCTAACATAAAACCCAATTGAAATCCTAACTTTATAAACCCTATACCGTCGACGAAGTACCGCCCGGAGCAATTCTCCCAAACAATGTTGGATGACCGGTCAGAACAGGTAGTCCGGTTAGACTTATGATGAAATGTCCGTTTGAACTCAGTAACTCTCTTTTCATAATTCAAAGTATTTTTGTATTCGTTTACTTTATTCGCACAGAAATGCAATAGGGTGATAGGTGTTTGGTTTGATAGCCAGCTTCTTTTTTTTAAAGAAATCCTCCATTTTCTCATTGTAGAATATTCTTCCAAATGTATCCTGAGTTTTCTCCAAAAATAGGAAGATTCGTATCGTGCCTTTAAGACTTCTATCTCAAATATGATATTCTTCAATATCATAATTTGATCATGGCTGGGTGTTATATTCCAAGATGTATTTTCGGCATATTTATGAGGAGCTGTAAGTGGAGCTCGTTGTTAAAATGACACATGAATGGATCATATTTTGAACCAAAAGAGCAAGAGAGTATAAATACTGATACGGGGTGGGCGATTGCCAGTTGGGTTCGAATAAAAAGTTTGGCACCATCCACCAGTTTTCAAGAGTTTGTTTTCTATTTCCAGTCAATCTAAAACTCCAAGATGACTACTACGGTAAGTGTAATTATTGTATCCCCTGACGATGTTGGGGTAGGAGCTCCTGATTATATGTATACTGTTTATTGTGCTGAAATAGATTCATTTTTAATATATTCACATTTTCTTCTCATTTGGAGAGAGCAATGAGCAACAATTGATGATTTCCGGTCGCCTCAAGAAAAGTTGCGCTTGTTATCTAGAATTCAATCTAGGACAACAGCTTACGTTCAGTGTACAGTGTTATCATCCTATTATCATGCTATCATATTATCCTATGCCAGACGATCAAATAATTAAACAAAATATTCAAACAAATAATATATTTATTACAAAAAGTGAAATAAAACGATTCTCAGTTTAGCTTTTCCCGTAGAAACACGGGGTGGGATGATGAACCAAAATTGCCGCAAATTTGTTCGCATCTCTTTTTTTTTTAAAGACTGGAAGACACTAAAAATAAACTGTTGATGTAAGCGTTGAACGGTGACGTGAATTTTCGTTTGTCTTGTAATTTCAGAAGATGATGCTCCTGGCAGTCTGTCTATCTGTTATGATATGTGCCTGTGCTTCACAAAGATACGGCGGATACGGAGGCTACGGAGGTCATGGAGGTGAGTAATTATATTGTCCTTATTTATGAAATTGATTTTCAATAAATCGTGGTTTAAACTTCAACCATCAAATCGTGGTGATCTATAGAGGCAGCGGACACAAGAAACCTTTCTTTGTGAAAGATTCACTTAGCTTGGTAAATTCCACATGAGTGGATGAAAATCATGTAAATGTACGTCAGGCAAAATGCCTTGTTGCGCCAAATACATTGACTGTCCTAAATGTCCATAGCACACTTGCGTCATTTTGATTGCGTTGTAACCTGCGCTATTCGAGCATTTGAAGGCAATTAGTCCGAGTGCCAGGGCCTGATCGCAATGTTTTCACTGTTTACTTTGCATTAACTTTGTGTGCGACGTGATTCTCACATAGCGCGTTATGCCGGTCACGCATAAGGCGTCATGTTACTAATGTACGTTTCCGTCAGCGACGTTGACGCACAATTTGAGAGTGTGAGAGGGATACCTACAAAAAGAGACATGAAAATGAACAAAATGACCATTGCGTAGAATTACCTGCGTGTACGTGCATTAATTCATTTCATAAAACGTGATTAATGTAGGCAATAACGCATTCGAAATTACCGGTGCAGAAGGCATTCTTGCGTCAAAAAAAAGTGAAGTCATGTGTTTATCGGGCATTTCGTACGATTCTTTGTCAACATTGGCGTGTGGGTAATATTATGATCCTTTGCTCGATTGACGTTTATAATCCACTTCCATATACAGGACCAAGGCATAATCCGAGCACCCGGCTCACGCAGTATTGTGGGCTATTCGCCTATGAGAAGATGGACGAGGGATATGGTATGTGCAACTGGAAGGTCCTGGAACAAATATGGGACAAGAGTAAGGACATCAACCGTGATAGATACATGCTAGAACTCTTCAGGATGGCACGGACCGGGATGCTGTGCTACGCCGAAGGTGCCCGGGTAGTCAACGTCCATGGACCTTGTGAGGCGTTGGAACTCGCGTGTCGTCCCCACGCCCCGAAAGTCATTGATCAATGCTGGAGTAAGTATGATAAAATCATTCATTGCTTCCATTAACAAAAAACAACAATAACTCTCAAGGCTTAAACAAAATTTAATTGACAAGATTGCATATTTATGACACAACTTACAATCATTAGCTCCTATTCATTCTGTAACCTGTGATGCATGTGTTTTTCTGATGGCCTTATAATTAGCATTCAATTTTGATTCAATGCTGGAGTAAGTATCATATAGTAATTCATTGCTTCTATTAACAAAAAAAACACACACAAAAAAAACTCCAAAGGCTTAAAAAATCAATTGACTTGTTAAAGAAAATCGCATATTCACGCCACAACTTACAATCATTTGCTCCTACTTCCTTTTGTAACTTGTGATGCATGTGTTCTTCTGATGGCCTTATGATTAGCATTCAATTTCAATTCAATGCTGGAGTAAGTATGATATAGTCATTCATTGCTTCCATTAATTAAAAAAACAAAAAAAACAATCTCGAGGCTTTAACAAAAAATTAATTGACTTGTTAACGAAAATCACATATTCATATCACAACTTGCAATCCTTCTACTCCAGCTTCATGTTGTAAACTGTGATGCATGTGTTCTTCTGATTGCCTTAGAATGAACATTCAATCGTTGTTCTTCTTTTTGTTTCTGAATACTTTCAGGGTTGTCCCAAGCCAAGCCACCAGCCGCCCCCGCCGCACCAACTCCTCGACCGGAGCCTCCTGCAACGCCCCGTGGCCGCGGCATTTAAAACCTTGACGAAGCTACTCAACGAAAGTCTCTCACCCACCTTCTCTTAAACTATTAAACTAATATGCCCGTTAAAACATGATGCGTCATTTTACAGACGGATGACTGCGTCATTTTACTGACGTATGACTGCGTCAACGACCAGTGCGATCCTGGATGCGCCAATTGAGCTGGAGATCTACAAAACGTGAATGGAACATTAACCATGAACATAATGCGCTGAAGTACAGGCGTAGAAGTTAATCACTTTCACGAATTTGTTTAGCGCGGTAATCGAAATATATCTTCGTGTACAACAGGCATTAAACTCTAATATGGAGCATCAAAGTACCTGACGCAGTCCTATATCAGAAAACATTACGCATCGCGGGCATCAGGAGTAATGCATGTTGCACAATTCGGTTGCGTTAATACCTAATCAAACCTGTGGGGGGGGGGGGGGATTAGAGCATGCGCTAGTAATTCAATGCAAATTTTTGACTTACAATTATGCGTTAATTCTTTCGTTGTAAGGTACTACTTTTGCAATGACGTTTGAAAATACATTATGCCCGTCTCTTTTTGACGTATAGGAGTGCGTCAGACACTGACACGTTCTTTTAAACATGTAAACTATTTTTAAAAGAAATGTAGTAATAACTTGTATCTGTATGTTACGTTATCATGATGACAAGTAAGTTCAATTTCCACATTTAACAATTCGGTTTAGAATATCACAATCATGATACTTGATATTTACTTTAATATAGCACGTTGCAATGATGAATGAAATTATTATTTTTTGTAGTTCTAAGTATTAAAAATGCCAATATGCTTGTTTTTTCTTTCATGAATGAATAAATCGAAAATGAACATATGTGTACTAAATCTAATTGAAATCGTGTTTCTCCGTTTCTTTTTTTGTAATAAGTAAATGCGTCAATCTTATTCATACGCGATGTGCATTTCCTTGAATATTAATGTCACTATGTCGAAATGAAGAAGACGTTGGAAATAGAGGATGCGGAGAGAAATGGATTTAAAAATTCTAGAAAGTCATACAATACCCGATATGTAGCTAGGTAATTGAGAGAGAGAGAGAGAGAGAGAGAAAGAGAGAGAGAGAGAGAGAGAAAGAGAGAGAGAGAGAGAGAGAGAGAGGGGAAGAAAGAGAGAGATAGACAAGAGGAAGAGAGAGAGAGAGAGAGAGGGAGAGAAAGAGGGAGAGATAAGAGTGAGAAAATAATAAATAGAGAAGGGGAGAAAAGAAAATGTGCGTGTGAAGACAGAGAACGAAAGAAGTCGAGAGAGCGGAGCAAAGATAGGAGAAGATATGAAGAATAAAGACGGAAATATGAGTTCGAGAAGGCACATCGCAATCAATCCTTACTTCATGTTTTTGTAGTGTTGTTTAAGGGAACGTACCCCTTACAAGACTGCAATACGATACACAAGGGAAAAGTAGAAAGCACTATAAACTTTGGATACTGTTTTTTAAGAAACAGGAAATTGATTCCATGATTCAATACATCTCTTTTCAGCAATTTTATATTTCATAAATGTACGTTTTCCGAGACCATCGGTTGTCAATAAAAAAAATAAAAAAAATAAAAGAAATACCCAGATGTTCCTTCTTTCCAATACTTGCAATTTCTGCATTGTTTACTTTTATTCTTGTTTCATGTAAACTGAGAAATTTGTCTTTTTTATTGATGAATATGATATATATGATATCACACTTCTTATATTCTATAGAGATAGTTAAATGACTTGCAGGTATTTGTAGACTATCATTATATTTTAATTGGATACATGGCATACAGTACATGGGTAACACTTGTAAGAATATGAAGAATACAGGTGTATTTTTACCATTTGGATATTAAATAAATCGACGTCGAGTTCAGGAACAAAAGGCCGATAAAGAGCAAAAGTAAACAAGTAGGAGTGATCCCTGTGGGACTCCTCATACGATGATAATGGATTCCTACATTATTGTTTATGCCTTTTGACGACTACCCAAGAATTTAGCCAATCAAGAGGGACTCCATGAATTTTGATTTCAATATCTAACCCATTCAGCAGGACTTATCCTTTATATCATTGATTAATTAGTGTGAGTATTTTCAAAAGGGCAAGTGATGCATTTTACGCGAGTTCCATTTGTAATTGATAAATAAAGTTATATTCGCACCAATTAACGGATATGTTGCAAAACTGTCGATCACAACTATCGTGGTTCGAACCCCTGATACGGCACAACAACCGTTGTCAAGACAGTAGCCTACATTCGCCACTCTCAACACACATGGCCAAGAGCAAGGTGGGGTAAATGAGTAGGCGGTATGTACTCGAGATATTCCTAGAACCAGTTGAGCCGAAAGATGAATTATAAATACTCATAATGAGATGGCATGTGCAAAAAAACTATGAATATTATTTGTGTATTAATAGTACATAAGTATAATCTTGTACGGTTTGGGAATGGTCTAAATAATGGCTCACCCCTGCTGAAAATCAGAAACAGATAAATCTTGTGTACATAGATAGGAATATAGACTTCACATATACATACTCACACACACGCACACGCACAAACACACAAACATGTTGAACCCCCATGTGGTCCTTGCTTATTTCCTACTGCTACTCGAAAAATGAAATGCGAATTACAAGACTCCCAGAAAGGGGAGGGTGCGGGAAGTCGACCGGCGTCTTTTTTTCCTTTTCCCCTTCTTCCTTGCTCTTTTTCTCTTTTCTAGTCTTTTTTCACGAGTCGTTTCTTTATTTGAGAGGGAGGGGGCATGTGCCCCATGTCTTCAAGTAGTTATGCCACTGCCTCTTCCTGTTAATTTTACGTGAACTTTGATGACTTCTAAATGATCAAAATTGCGTAAAGTTTGGCATGGGCTCAAGATGTATTTGGAGCCAATTTAGCTAGAGTGCTAACTTTATACCCAACTCTTGCACCCAGGGGCAAGCTTCTGCACCCCTGGGGGTAAGCGGAGATGGTTTCTCAAATACATACCCCATGGATAAAATTTCGCCCCTTGTGCAATTGTATACATGGTATAAATACCGATATAGGGCGGGGAGCACCAGTCGAGTTTTGGTAAAAACTGTATCAACATCAAAAATCTTTTCTAAAACTTTCGATTCGAAATACTTTGCACAACTACAACTACAAAATGGCTGCAACGGTAAGTGCGATAATTTTAAAGCAAACATTTTTTCGATGCTCCGACATTTTCTTCGGCGACAATTGCTCCGGAATTTATGTCGGCAAAAAGTACAGGGTTTGGGTTAGGATTGCAAATGACTTTTAGGTTAGGTTTAGTGTTGGGTCTTGTATTGAAGTTAGGGATTCAGTTAGTGTAGAAAATTATTGCGGAGCAATCGTATAACCAGAAACTATTTAATTATGTTCACAATTTCCTTCACTGAATTGGTTTCAACCCTTCAAGCAATTCAAAAATTGATAACTTCCTGTCACGCTAAGTAGCATTAGAGTTGCTTATGGACATGTCAATTATTTGTTAATTTGGGGGAGGGGGAGGTACTCTACGCTGCACATTTCAAGGTGTCTTATCATAACACCGGACATATATTTCCAGCCTACTGAAATAATTGTAAATTCATGATTTAAACAATAATATTAAAGCAATTTAATTCATGTTAAACGATATTGAGAAGAACAAGATATTTATTGAGTTAAAATGGCTAAGTAAGAGGAGGAAAGTACATTAACTGACCAAAATTGCCCACTTGCGAAATTTTACAACTATATTTACATTTGAAATTAATCACTTCATGTATTTTCGTAAGAATTGAAAGTCGAACATCTTAGGCTGTACGTACGTTAGTACACAGAATCGAGCAGTTTTATTACAACTTATTCAAGGTGTATACAAGAAAGAAAATGCCCGAAACCCAAATATTGATCTAAAAACGAATTCTTTTGAATACTATCTAAACTTTATATTTTCACTAAACGAATCAAATACGATTTCGAAAAAAACTGATAATGATTATCGTTGAAGTAAGGAATTTGATTGTTGCTTCTGGATGTTTGCATTGTGTCTGTCTTACATATTAAAAGTTATTAAAGCAAGATTTAAGGCTTTTAAAAACAATTAATAATGATAATAACCTGGAATTTTGTGCTGTCTATACATTACTTAATTTCAGAAGATGATGATCGTGGCATTCTGTCTATCTGTTGGGATCAGTGTTACACAAGGAAACGGATTATTTGGCATGTACGTCAAATATGGCAGATATGGCCCTGGTAGGTGTTTTCTCTCTTTATTCCCCTTATTTAAATCGTTCTCTCTCTTTTTTTTGGGGGGGGGGGGGTTTTGGCGAGACCTCAAAACACATTTCGAAATATTTCTTTGATTTTAGTTGAGAAATTACTATCGCCAGATAGACAAATGAGAGATGAAAGTAGTTGCTTGACCGGGCATAAAAATATTTGCGTACGGTGGATGACTCGTATCCCCAATTTAACTTTCCTTTCAAAAAAAATATATAATAAAATTTATCGGAAATCAGCGCCAGAACAAAAAGATTTGTGGTACGTTCAGCTCTTTTTCTTTTCATTTTTTTTGTGCGCCATAAACACGATTGCGAAGACTTGAAAAGAGGATAGATCCCTGGGGAACTCTGAAAGTAACAGTTTTGACAACTGGATTAAAGTTTTTACGGATGCAAATTGTGTTCTGTACGATAAAGTAATTCCCAGTCCACTCCAAGTTCTTGTCTCTCATTACACGGTGGGAATGTGCAATAATGATGTAGGACTTCTGTTGTTGAAAGCCTTGGAGAAGTCCAGGAATTCGTCAACAGTGTCAAATTTGAAATGAAATAGCATTTATGTTTGATATGTTTTTTTCTCGAAATCGGAATAGGCGCTTGGCTGCTCTTGGCGGCTTTTCATAGGACGCCATTTTTTTCATGAGCGTGTGTATTGCAATCCCTTGTTCGGTTAGCGTTTGCAATCCTCTTAAATTTACAGGACCTATGTATAATCCCACTGCTCGTCTCACGCGGTATTGTGGGTTATTTACTTGGGAGAAGATGGATGAGGGATATGGTGTATGCAACTGGAACGTCCTAGAAGAAGTTTATGACAAGGATAAGGATATAAGCCGTGATAGGTACATGCTAGAACTCTTCAGGATGGCACGGAACGGAATGTTGTGCTACGCCCACGGCGCCAGCGTCGTCCCCATTCGAGGGCCTTGTGATGCGATGGAACTTGCGTGCAGTTCTCGTGGACCAAAAGTCATTGATCAATGCTGGCGTAAGTATAACATTGTCGTTTGTTTCTTTCGTTGGTGTTAAAGGTAATATGTCCCATTTGCAGGCCAAACAAAATGAAAAGGTTAAATTCCAACGGCATTTGAAAGATAATACTAATTTAGATCTTCCCCAAAAAAAGGGGGGCTTGAAAATGTCTTTTAGTGGGAAAATAATGACTATTAGTTGTCGAATCGACTTAAGAGCTATAGTGCCAGTAGGTAATAGTCTGATTTTTAGACCATTGTACCAAATGGTTGTACGTTTTAAGCTGCGCAAAGATTCAATCAGTTTAATTTTGGCCATTACAAGAAGTGGGTTATAGATGTAGACAAATGTCATGTACCCTTTACAGCTCATTTTATGTATGTTATTACAAAAGAAGAAAATAAGCCAGTCACTCACTCAATAGTGTCTGACAGTGAAGTCCAGCAAGTAAACGGGTTTCCTTGCATAATTTGAATATTAGGACACTGCTAACGTTTAAATTTCACAGATGGGACATACATGACATATTCATAATTCCTGCAAAGTTCTACAGAATTTGATGTTGGCTGCAAAAGGGATATAGTACCTTTACATCCAAAGGGTAAGTGGTGGATATGAATATGCACTTAAAGGAAAATCAAAACTTTGTAATGTGTTCATTTGAATTAAAGCAGAAAAATAAGAGAAACGGAATGGTGAAAGTTTAAAATAATTCAGACCAATAATGACAGAGTTAAGAATGTTTGAAATACGAGATGACTACATTTATGCGAATCTCAACTTGGCTATAAATGGCGTAGGAATCGATATTGATAGCTTATATAGCTGTATACCGGGATAATTTTGGAGCGTCTTGGGCACCAGTTTGTGTAATGGGTAGGCAGAAATTGGTAGAGGGGGGAATTCCCCCTGTGCCCTCTACAAAAAGACACACATCTGTTTATAGATTTAAAAAATATCCACTCACCCCCCCCCCCCCGAACATCTTCAAGACAAAAACAATTACATCCACGGTGGCCTTTAAAGATCTCAAAATGACTACCCATGTTGTAAAGTCCTTGTTACTCTAACCAAGAATGTGGGGGTAGGGTGAGAAGGGGAAGAGAATGAGAGAGAGAGAGAGATATTGTAATGCCCGAGTAAAATTTACCCAAAGCTATCGTTAAAATTAAAATTTCATTCTTCCGAACTTAATAAGCGTTTGAATGTTGTGTCATCCAAGAAAGTAAACAACCTTCATATTAAAGGAAGTTTTTAAAAAGCAACCTGAAGAATCTTGAAACATCTTTAGTTAACTGCAGAAGAATGTTGTATCATTACTATCTAAACCTTTGTTTATATGGTGTTTGTTTGTTTGTTTGTTTCTGTATTTAGGGTTGTCTCAAGCACAGCCCCCTGCTGGTCCACCCAAGAATCCCCAACCGAATCCGCCTACTGGCCCACGAGGCGGGGGAATCTAAACCCGTGACGGTACTACTCGATTAATATCTCTCGCACGATTTTACTAACGCCCATTGCGTTATTTCGATTGAGTTATTACCTGCGCCAATCATACCAAAGACGGGAATAAACACATACGCCAATACTTAAAAGATTTGCTTGCAATGTTCAAATTTTTCACTGTTTTTTAAATAACAAAATCACTTTTTCATGGTGCGTCAATGATCACATCAGTCTTTAGCGCAATTATACGTCAAGTAAATGATAAACACATGCGTCTATAATTCAAAGCATCGTTTTGCATTAATTATTTGAAACATAACGCGGACATTGACACTCTAAAGTGTGCGCACACGAGCCATTGTTTGCCTGACCAGTCACTGGCGCAATCATACATCAGGCAAATAACACCTCGCGTGCAACGAGTATAGTTAGATGGCGCCAATAACTGATGCCGTTACTGACGCGCAATGTGAGAGTGAAGAGATACAAATTAGCACTTGCAAAATGGACAGTGACTGTTTGCAGTGACTTACTTGGTTTTTGTTTTGTTTGGAGGGGGGGGGGGTGGGTAATTTTGTAATCGTTTATTTTGCATTCACTTTTTTTTACAGTGTCATTGAATATTTCATCTTTTCACTTTTTCCCTCCATAACCTTCATAAGAGTTAGTAATATTGCAATATTTTGTTAGTACAAGTTATAATGTTTATATGAGTCATGAATTGTCAAACTTTTGTCATTGCCCTAGTGCAATCGCACGATTACTTTTAAACTCCTATTCCATGTACTCATCCAGTAACTAAGCACTCCCCTAACTGCTTGATAGCTTAAAGAGGAATATAATTACATGTTTTATTTTAATGTGACTTGTTTGTATGTAAATTTCCATCGTCAAAATTCAAAATCACTTATAAATGTTTAGTCGTATTGTATTGAGCTAGTGCTTACCCTGTAGCACCAACGTGTGCAGTAGTATGTACAAAATGTGTTGTTTGTAAATATTAACAAAATGTATATCTGCCTTGCTCTTCATGTAGGATATAAAGATCGAAAACAATAATATGACACTGAATTGAATAAAAGATGCTTTTTCTTCTGTCCGAATACTGTTAATTGATAATGTTTGAATGTTAGAACAGGAATAGAAGGGTGATGGCACTGATGGAGTCAGAAATAAGTCAGAGTCAGATAATAAAGAGGGTAAGGATAAGAAAACAAAAAATAAGGGGCAAAGATTAAAAAAAGAAATGTACATGTAGCTAGCATATATGTATATAAAGGAATAGAGAGGCCGATAGAGAATTAGTAAAAGATAGATAAGAAATAAGGGGCAAAGTAAAGAAATGTCGCTAGAATGAGATAGAGATTTTAGAATATAAGAAAGAATAGGGAGATCGAGAGACTGTTAGTGAAAGACCGATTAGGAAGAGAGAACAGCCAGAAATGAAAAAAAGTGGGAATGTGTATACAGCGATAACGGTTTAATAGATGAACGTCAAATTTAAATTATATTTCTTTCTCATATCACCCACCTCCTCAATGTCATGATATTCACTCTATTCTTATTTATATATTTCTCCTTCTCTCCTTCTCTCTCTCTCTCTCTCTCTCTCTTATATCTTTTTACTTCTTCTTCTCCTTATTCTTCTTTTTCTTCTTCCTTCTCTTCTTCTTTGATTCAAATATCACCACTTTTCCATGAAAATGACCATAAAGATTCGATAATTGTATATATCATATCACCCTCTATACAATCAAGTCATATGTCACTGGCAATTGCTACATGTTTTGTTTTGTGTTTGTATTTTCTGTTACTCCTACCTCTCTCCCCGGATCCTCCCATATCTGATTGTAGGGTATAAAGCAAAAGTCATGGACGTAGCCCTGATCCTATTTCGAATATGGATTAACGTCATCACTATCAGTCAGCATCTAAAACATGAGAACTTCTTATCAGTGGGAAAAATCAATGAAAAACGGCAAACGGCAAAGTGAAGCTCAGCATCGTATCAACTTCGTTGTAAACTTATCCACTTGATTTGCTGACGAACTAATTTCCCACCCTTTAGGTATAAAATATTGCTATAATTTAGCCAAAAGAGGAAGTTCTAATAACCAATGATGGAATGCGATAGTGATAAGCGATCTTATCTTCGAGCTTCCCCAATTTTGACACTCCCGAAAACTACGACAAATACAAAAGGACATACAGTAACCACTAACTTTATTATCTCATAAAAAAGCATAGTTCAAATATAATACCATGTTCTGGAGACAATATGAAGTGAAGTCTAACAGAAATCCAATACAGTGTCATGATTTTACAAATTTATTGATAAATATATAAAATAGATACTAATATTATGTGCCATATTATATGACAGCAGACATATATTTGCTGAGTAATATTCACCGTTTTTTCAAGAAAGGTTGGGGTAATGTCCGTATCAAGTAAGTTTTTTTTAATACCTGCAACGTTGTTCTGTGTGTATACAGTTTACACTAAATTACAAATACCCTGACCAAGTTTTGTATTTTTTTAAGTAAGTGAAAAATGTGTTTGTACCATTTTCTATTTCTTTATAGGATCTGATATATTAAAGCGTACGTCCAAGAGTATTCAACAACGACCCAAATAAAACCAATCCACCTTTCACTCTTGAGTTATACCCAACGCACAAACACATCAAATTTACAAGGGGTATATGAATAAAATAGTAGTTCATTGTATATTCTTGACTATTTCAAGGGTATGTGAATTTCACCACATTTTCGCTATTTTGTTTACATTTGGCAAGCCTTAGCTACACTTTGACTTATATTATGGAAATACGCTTATCATTGTACAGTATAGTATGGAATTTATTTTCCAGATCACGATATAAAAAGCAATACAACAAAATAGAAAATATAAAATCAAGAATACAGTGAATGGCTGAATAACCCACTCAGCTTTGTGACTTTGACTTTGTGACAGTGACCTTTGTAACATTCTACTCGAAATTGAGCTCCATAGCCGGTACTTAAAAAATGACTTCATCTTTCAAATCTTCTATATCAACCACGACAAAAAGGCACATGCATGTAAGTGTCATTATATGAAACTTACGATACAAAAATAAGATAAATATGAACCTGGCTAGATAAACATATATATTTCAGTCGAGTTGTCAGAGTAATTATATAAGTATATGATAAAGCGGAGGCATCTAAACTATGAGTGTGGCCATTTTGGTTGAAAGGTAAGAGTGAGTCACCATAATAGCCATGAATTGGGGGGTATTACCACGGACCTAGGTCCGTTACCCATCGGAACCGAGTTGACCTAACTCTTTAAGATGTTCTGTAGACAGTGGGGTACGCAGGATTTTTTTCAAGGGGGGGTTTTCCAAAAAAAACATACATAAAACAAACACATAAAACAAACTCGAGGGGGGGGGGTTGACCCCAAAACCACCCCCCTGCGTACGCGCCTGTCTGTAGATAATCATATTTATATCGAAGACAGTTCCGGCTGTACGCCACTTGCTCCTGTGACTATTTCTCAGCGGTAATTCCTACACTGACAGAATTCAACCTTTGACCCAACAATAAAACCCAACCATGACCTCTAACCTAAACTTAACCTGAAACCCAACTGTAACCCCAAGACTACCCCTATGCCTTTGACGTAATAAAGACCGGAGCAATTTGCCGCCGGAGCAAATGTCGGATCACCCGACTGTTACCGAACCTCTGCAGGGCTCTTTAAAAAGGCACTTTTTATGTTACGTTTATATAGCTGTAAGGGCGGTCGAACAAACTGTTCTCCTATACATATATACTGTAGCCATGGTAACAATGATATCGATGAAAGCGATTTCAAAGACCCCTAATTTCAGCACCCTTTTGTGATATCTGTTGGAACGTACGAACACATTAATGAATGAGTCGTACTACGTTATCCGAACATGATTTCTACAAGGAATTTAAAAAAAGGAGTATACAATAAATTCTGCCCTTGTGCTTAATAATTGACTCCTTGAAAGTCTTTTCCATCTTGTTCAGGCGATGCACACCTCCGAACAATCTCTTTAAACATAACCTGTTACGACTCTGTATAAGGTTGTGTAGGCAACGTGGTAAAGTTCTGTGACTTATCCGATGTTCTTTGCCCAGCTGCCACACTCTTTAAAACAAGGCCCTTGCGTTTATGAGTTGAATAAGAACATGAAGCTATTCTCGTGTTCTATAGCTGGGTTTTTGTGTCTCATCCATGATTCGTTGCCATCTTGTTCTTGACGTGGTAGATGATGTAAGCAGGGTAGGAGAAGGTCAGGAGGTTAGCCACTATAAATCCGATCAAAACCTGCAAAGAAGAATCAATCGTACTTATATATACCAGTTATCATGGTTATCCAGGAGCCTGTCCGTATGATAAATGTATATTGATGTATATGGTCAGATACAAACGTCGGAAAACCGAGTAGTACAGGCAAATTTTTCGAAAACAGGGAATAACGCTTAGTAAATATAGCGCCCTCAAGTAAGGCAGATTGTACAAAATGGATAAGGAGTTAATTATGACTGAAATGCCTTTAAGCCCAATCAACAACAAAACAAATCTTTCAAAATCAACCTACTGTCAATACAAATTAAAATTTGGTTCAAGATTCTAAAAAAATACATGAAGGATTGGTCATGCAAATATCCTTCCAAATGACATAAATGTGAAATGAATATATCCTAAGCATTATTTTTTTCCAAACATGTATTAACAGTAGGCTGAATTCGGGATATTTTCCTCTTGCCACACTGCCACGCAATGAACAATGAGGGCACTATATTCATTGTGGGTTGTTTGCTGTTTTTCGAGTAATTGCCTGTATTCTATTTCCGAAGTATATCCGCCGTCTACATCCTGCACTACACGATTTCCCAAGTTCAACCCGAAGAATCAAAACGAACGAAAAAGTAAAATATATGATAAGAAAATAATGCATTTTAATTTGGAAGGTATAACGGTAGCTAATAATTGATAACTTATGTTAAATGTATTAATCAATCAATTTATCAATATCAAATTTATCAATAAATTAAGAAATAATAATCAACAACTTTCAAACCATCACATAATCGCAAAGTTAACCAAAGACTCGCTTAATTGTATTAAAAGGGTTGGCCTGGTCGGACTGGATTCAGAATAAGTACGACTCGGCTACCGCACTTTTTGTATCTGGATAAATGTGTGAGACTATCATCAATTCATCATAACATCGCTAAGTATAACGGTGCACCGGTGCAGGACGTACGTTTTCAAGAGCAATACACATCAAGAAAATTATTCCTCTGTCACACCATCAAACTGACTGATACTTGACAAAGTCTTGGCCAATTTTGGATGCCTGTCGGTTGTATATCAGTCTGTTCTTAGTGTTGCCGGCCTTATACCTCAGTTGATAATTTGATGATTTTTGTTGTTGTTCGGTCGATTGTCAAGTCTCGTGTCGTTCTAAACCGACTCCAAAACGACCAACAGCCAACAAACTCATGGCCATTCGCAGTATTTAAATGCAACATTTAGTTTGGACCACTGTCGGTCTGGCATCGTCCATGACCGACTCCAAAACGG
>JARBES010000124.1:22671547-22682657 GCA_030265145.1 Strongylocentrotus pallidus
CATAACCCTATGAACAAACGCTGTGTACTTTAGAGTAGTCCCAAAGCTAACCCTATTCCTGCACCCAACTTACAACCCAATTGTAACCCTAACCATAACCCTATGAACAAACGCTGTGTACTTTAGAGTAGTCCCAAAGCTAACCCTATTCCTGCACCCAACTTACAACCTATTTGTAACCCTAACCCTAACCCTTCGTCTTTGACGACTAGGCCGGTGTCACAGGTAAGACTCTCTGGCTGTGTCAGTACTCCGGCCGCGCATAGAGTTGTGTATGTCCACATGCGGTCTCATTTCCAAGACTCACTTCAGATTTTGTATTGATCATTATTTTTGCTATTTTGGGGGAAAGTTGTTTGGGAAAAAACAAAGACAAGAGGAAGCAGTTAAAGAAAACTGAATAATCAAATTGATTTTGAAAGATACCAGATGTTTATGCCACTCTAAAATTGTGTTGTTCGTATATATCCATGCATTTATCCAGAGAATTTACTTGACCAGAGATTCTCGCCTCTTACACTGTGAGCATGTGTTCAATCACTGGTGGATGACAAATAATTTGTCTTTCAAGATTTTTTTTTAGAAATACGTCAGGGCGATCTTCTTTCAATAGGCCCTGCTTAAGTTTAAAGAGTCGTATATCACTTCATAGCTTCCCTCTACCCAAAATGCAACATCATGACTTGGTCCACATATGCGTACTTTAACTTTAATCTTAATCCACTATGAAAGGTGGGTTGAGTGTGACTACGATTTGAAAAGTGCTAGAATGAAATAGAAGATCTTTTGAGAAGGTCTATGCTGAAAATTGAATTCCCTTCCAACTCAGTCCTTCTGGACTGAGTTCCCTCTCTTGAATTCAGCCAGTGATAGGCACAAGTATGAAAGTAGTTCACGAGAAGGTGTAGTATGAATGATTCATTCAGCTCCATTGGCAACCCTCATTAGCTCTGTTCTTTATCTGATTATGTAATCGTGCGTAGATCATGCTCAGAGGCAATCTCAAGTACTTGAAGGACTGTGGATTATTTTCTATTTCACCAAATGAAACCTGTACATCTGAACTTAAAGATGACATTTAACTTGACATTAACCCACAAAAGTCACCTCAGATTCTTTCTTTTTTTCTTCTTTCATACTTCTTTCATATTTGAATATTATAATCATTGATGACTCTAAATTGGCAAAACAGAGTAAATGTCATAATCACTATTTGTGTGCAAATTGGCAATTTCTTGTTAATTTGTTTTTGTACTATTCATTTGCACTGTTCCTTTTATTAATATGCACTTTTTGAAACTGAAACAGTTGAGAATTTTTTTATTTATGGCCAATTTGAGTAGGAAAAGCTGATCCATGTAAGCCTTTAGAAACTCTGTACCGATGTGGGTTAAGCAACTCTTATTTCACCTTGAAATGTTGAAAGTTGTTTCAACGAAAGTCAAATTCACCGCTTATGTAGAATGTTCCTGTTCATAAAGACAAGTGGCTGTCAGATCAACCACACAATAACAATTGGAAGTTTGGAACAGGTTAGATTAAACCAGAACTAGACGATCGACCACCGTTTCCTGGCAGTGTCACATCTTGATCGTCTTCGCAGGTCTTTCAAGTCTTGGCGGCACGTCTGTGGTTGAATACCCACCAGGATGTGTGGCATATAAAACCATTGAGGTAAATGGAAAGTGTTAGAGTTGGCAGTTAGCAGGTTATCAACCTGTTTTTTTTTTTTGCTCCACTTTCGAGCAAGGTCGCAGAGCGAATCTCTCAGTTTAAGAAAACTCAGAACATATTTCTTGAAGTGTGTGATTTGTAAGGAAAGTCATTGTAGCAGTTCTAATGAGTTATTGCCTATGTGTGATGAATAGGGAATGCTACCCTAGTCAGATGAGGATTATGTTGCTTTGCTGATGATGAGGATGACGGAGGTGGAGGAGGATTATGAGGATGATGACAGTGATGATGATGATGATATGGGGGTGATGATGATGATGATGATTCCACAGTAGATTTCACTCATAGTTCATTAAAAACTTGGAAAATGAGGATAATGGTGATGGCAATTATGATGCTAATGATAATGTGGAGAAAGATTGTGGTGATGACAATGATGCTTATACTAAAGATAGTGTTGAAAATGTATCCTTTTTGTATACAATTTTGGGGAATTACTCTTTGTGTTGTTAGATGACATTGCATGGGACAATATTTTATCTAAAGAATACAACAAGCAGTTAGTTGTTATACATAATAGACTCCAAATTTATCTTAATCTTGAAATCTTGAATTCACTCAGTTTTAAAATGTGGAAAAATACACCTCAAACAAGTAATTATCTATAGTCTTACAATGAGGGTTAGTCATTTTTAGCATCCATGAAATAATGATACGTGAAATTTAGTTTTTGTGTTTGAAAAAGCGAGAAAATAAATCATAAAGAAAAAAATAATAAATAATCACTCCTATTTTGTTCTTTCTCTCTTCTCACTTCTAGAAATCTGATGATGGAGGTTCTGATAAGGAAGAGAACGCATCATCACCAGTTGAGGAGGATCCATCATCACCCGTTGAGGAAGAGGATGATGGAGCTGAGGCTGATGATGACGAAGATGATGAATAGATTTCGATTTAGCTCACAGATAGATTGTCATGGTTTATTTTCTTACACCTATTCAGCGTTGTGCTTCAGTGGTAGTATGATACCGGTAGGCTCTATTCGGTTCTGGGGGGAAAATGTGGTTATGAAGATGGCTCAGCAAAACTTACCAGGGTTGCCTTCAGGAACCAGTTGGTTCCTGAAGTTATGAGACAATGCTAAGTTAACAGCAGGTGAGGATCCAGTGCTTTGTAAAAACAGAGGTGGCAGAACATTCTTGAGATGAAGTGACAAGCAAAAAAGGAAAATGATCAAGATTTGTGGTATCTTTGTACTTCATTATTCTCTGAAAAGCAAGAAGAGGTATGAGAAAGAGTTATCAGGAGTTTTCTGTATGTTTTCACTCCACAATTTCAGGCCAAGCAAAGAAAAATAAGGGGGGGGGGGGCACATGCTTGATCTTGCCTGATATACATGTAGGTATGCCACTTTGCATTCAAAAGGGCACAAGAGACTGGTTGTGTTTCCTGCCCCTCCCAATCTGCCAACAGGTTGAATATACTAATAACTGCATTCAGAATTTTTTTTTAATGAGAATTGAGGAGAAGGTTGAGTTCTAGGAAAGGTGAACAATAATTGTTGAGGTTTATCATTCTCTCGATGATGATTATCACTGACTCAAGCGATCGAGGTTGATTAATGATCATTATTATTTATAATTAAATGATTATTAGACCATCATGGAGGTTTATCATTCTCTTTATGTTAGTGTGCGGGAGAGTATCATAGAAACAACAAGGTCCCTTGAAAAGGATGGCTCTTCAAATGCCCTTGTTTTCAAAATATCAAATATCAAATTATAAGTCACATGTTCATGATGTCAGCACAAATCCTATATTTGAAAAAAATGTCCACTATTTATTCATGAGTGTTACTGTCGATTATGTGTGTTGTCATCATGCTTGTGTGTTTATATTCTGAAAATCATTGATGAATTTAGAGACTGACGACCTTTTTTGTGTACAATATTTCAGAATGGTTTTCTTCACACTTCAGTGCAACATTACATGAAACTATTCAAAATATGATGATATCACAGTAACAATAACAAAAACAACACTTAAACAGTATCCGTGTATGCACACCGCAGGCCTGCAAAATCTTGTGATATGCTTTAAAATGGTCTTTTAAAATATGCCTACCGGTAGAACTTTTCACTAATTCTCTTCCCTGGTCTAAACCAGCCAAATATGAGTTTTTTGCTATATTTACTGTTTGTTCAACGAGGATAACTGTTGAAAAAATGCTCAATCATTCAGAAAATATGCGGTTGTATGATCTTCACCGAATTGACTCATGGCCTCAATTCTAACCCTGATGAACATGTATCATGTCATCAAATGTTTAGGACTATACGATAGCCTTCGAGCCAAAATTATAATGGTGTACTGACTACTTTCATATCCATTTGTGAGTGAAATGAAAATTTGTAATTATGTGTTTCAAGTTCAATTGTAAGAGTATGCTGTGGCACATAGTGACCAGCTTTTGCAAATAAATTTGTTTTGTACAAAGGAAAGTGATTTATTTTGACTATTTGTCTACATGGTAGTTGACTAAATAAGTTATTGAATCAAGGGGCGATTAAAACATGGACTCGTTGGTTGCTGGTAACTTCTTGGTTGGTTGGTGGATGGAATGATTGGTGATTGGTGGAAGAAATGAGCAATGAATTAATTAGTTGATTGGTTGGTTTGGGTTGATAGATCAATTAAATGATTGATGACTTAAATGATTAGTTTGTTAATGATTTTGTTATTGATTGGTTGATAACATGAGAGATTGATTAATTTAATAAATGACTGATTTAATTATTGATTGCATCATTGATTGAGTGAGTGATAGCTTTAACGAATGAATGTTTGAATGATTGATGAATTGGATGAAGGATTGATTTTTCCATTGTATAGACATTGTGTACTATATTTAAGTATGACTTTTGAACTAATATTTCTCTTGATGAGGCATGTCCGATGTTGCAACAAATAATGTGTGCAAAGTGAGTTCCATCCAGAAAGATGCCTTTGTGCATGGCAGGTGCTATCAAATACTTAGTAATCAAGGGTTTGATAGAGAAGCATATAAAAATCGAAAATACATTAGTAAACAGGTCTAATTAATGACTGGTGGGTCGATTGATTGATTGATTGACTAACTAATGGATAATTGAATGAATGTATATATGATGAAATGAACTAATACATGGATCAGTGATTGAATAATGAAATAGCTGATGTTTATTAGTTGGTTAGGTGAATAAATGATTGAGTAAATAATAGATCATTAGTTGAAGGGACGGTTCAATGAATAAAATGGATGATGAAATAATTGCATGACTGGCTGAGGAGATGGATAAATCATTACGTCATTGAATTCAATCCAAATGATTCGAAATTCACTAACATTCTTTCCTGGGGACCTAGTGACGAAGTTTTCAATTAGCTTGTTATTCCTGAATGAACTGAATGAAATACTTGGAATCCATTCTGCATTCAGTATTTCTTGCTATGTCTTAGGGAAGCCATGGGCAAACCTTCTTGTCGAAAACAACCTTTGTTTAAAATGTATGCGTACAATTTGAATATAAAGTAAACCGGACTATTGATAAGAGGTGAGTCAATAAACAGGCATTTTCCAGCGGAGGAGGTCGATGTGCTATTGTCGTGACGCGTGTAAAGCTTTGTTTTGTACATATCCAGGTTCGTTCGAGGAAAGACGGTTTGTGTATACTTTAAGTTCCGAGAAAGTGCCCCTTGCCCCTTCCCCCTGGCAATTCAATCATCTATTATACCATAGACCTACCTATCTAATCCTTTACTGTGTGAAGGCTACTGCTATTATTGGCCGTACTGTGGAGCTGGGGGAAATGCGCGTCATGTTATACAAATGCCACTTTTTATTCGTGATAAATATGAATGAAATAATAAAACGTTGTAATGTAAGTTCCAAGAAAGTGTCCTTTCCCTTTCCCGTGGCAATTCAGATCTATTAACTTATCTCCCCATATCATTTACTGCTGCTAGTTGTGAAGGCTAATGTTATTATCGGTTGTACTGCTGTTGTATACAGTGCGCAAAGGTTGAGTTTTTATTCCTGATAAATATGAATAAAAAGATGGGGAGGCGTTTGAAAGTTCTTCAATATACACACTGCATCAAAACTTTGTAAAAGAGACAGAACCTTATACACGGATGTAACAGAAAGTGTTCAATTTTGAAACATTAGGAGCTAGTATTTGTATTTTGTTCGTTTGCATCTTTCCTATAATCATGATGAATTTGTTTTTCATCTCTATTCTATCCGATTGCTGTTTTTATGGACGTCGTAGTAAATGTTACACATATAATGAATATTATGTATGTTAACATACATTAAATCTTACAACGGTTGTAGTGTGCGTGTGACGGTTAAGAATTCCGATTATAAATTAAAGATGAATAATATTATATGATAACGATAATAATAATAATAAAACAGTGCTTATAAAGCGCTTTCCATCGAAGTCTAACATTGGTAACAAGTTAATCAGTCAACAAATCATATCGGTTTTGGACAACATTTGTATTCCCTGTATATTGTACGATGAGGACGAGTTGTAAGACCAGTGTAGAGTTGAGATAAAATTGTAAAGTAAACTTGATTTATATGCATGGACCCTACCACATTTTACCTCAATTTTCTTCTCGGGATAGCTTTTTTTATTTGACTTTTCCCCAGCTGCCCCCATTAATAGTCGGCCCTCCTTCCCTTTCAATTTCATGTTTTTAATGTATTGTATTGTGCAAATTGCTCTATATGTATATTAATATGTAAATATGTAAAAATGTACCATCATGATAAATATAACAAATTGAAAGAAGAAAAATAAATGAATTGAATTGAATTGAATCGTGTGTTGAACATAAATTGAACTGAACTGTGAAAAGTATGTATGGGTTTGCCTAAAAGTGCACAACCTGCAGGTTATCAAAACCTTGATACAGTCACCATAAGGACACCAGGCGACTATTTTGGAATATATTTATTTTGATGTCGGAGTGTACTATTTTGCGGTTTGTTGTCGCCTTTCCTGACCAAAACAGACAATTTGATTTAGGCTTACTATTGATACTTGTGTTTTCATGAATTGTACAGGTCTTGTACATCGAAAGGATATTTGCATCGTATTGGTCAGCACTCAGCAGTGATATTATCAAATTTAGGCCAATCTTTTTATAAAGGTAAAATGAAAGACATCCTGAAATAAATAAGAGAGCCATGTTCCAATAATTTATCCTTCGTTTCTAAATTGATACACACACAATTCAATTTATATCCCACCTATCACGTGAGATTTCATGCGCTTCAAATATCTTTGTTAGGGATACCAAGCGTTAGATACACTGAAACAGTGTTCAAATTATTAATTTCAACCAAAGGGTCATTTCGTGAAGAAAATATTTTTCGCCGGTGTAATCTGGAATGATCATCATATACATAATACATATTCCAGGGAGATGGGAGGAGAAAGTCTGTTTCGTTTTTAAAGGGGCGGATGGGCAGTAGAGAAGGTATATACATCAAAATAGGGGGCGTTGCACCAGGCACGTAGCCAGATCATGCAATCGATCGAGGTCAAAAAAGGGGTCTAAAAAAGTTCAACCGATCTTGGAAATTTTTTGGGGGGCACGTGCCCCCCCCCCCCCCCCCCCGTGGCTACGTGCCTGCGTTGCACCGAGTAAATAATAATTGTACAGACATACAGAGTGGCATAGCGTGGGTCCAACCATCATAGGGGTTACTAGAATTATGGGGGGAGGGGGCAAGGGAAATAGCAGAATTGACAGTCGCTCGAGATGGGCTTGTATAGTTGTAAAATGCCTGAAATTTGGTCAGACACACAATGTACATCATGTTAGACAATTAGTTTTAACCCAACATTTTCAAAGTGTATAGCCCTCTTGAGAAAGACCTTTAAATAATTTCTAACGCAGGTACCTCCGCGTACCTTATTTAGAAAAGGGGGATTTGCTTTTTTTTTAAATATTTTTTAGAAAAACACTGGATGTGAACTTTTGCTACCCATGCAAAGATCGACGAACCCTGGACATAAATGATCAGCCATGATAACGTAATCATTTGTCTGTAGGGTTGACTTGTACTTTTTATTTCATGGACACATTTTAAGGTTATGGTTTTACACACGCTGGCAATGTCAACTATTAATTTAGTGTCATCTATATTAACTTTAATACTGTATGCACTGAACGCATAAATCTGCATCGTGAAATCAAAATGAGTTTACTCAATTTATATGTTATTATAACTAGATAATTATGTTGACCCCGCCACTGTTGTATATAGACTCCATAAATGTCATTCACAAAGCATAATCCACAAAATGCAAACACATTCACCGATAATACGAACCTTGAAGTCTATAGATTTAGTGATAGTTATGAGGGATATTTATGTCATTTCGTTCATTTTATTCGTTTCTTCGTAGGTCTATAGAAGGTTACATGCATGGATGACACACAGTAAAAGCTTTATTGATATAATGGTAATATTTAGTGATTTTTTTGAAATACATTATATAAAGCTCATTATAACTTGCTAGGCGATATCATTGAAATGTAATTCTTTTCATCAACAATTTTTGGAAATTTCTTTTGTCGTCTACAAATAAGTTTATCATTCTTATTTATATTGAGCCCTAACAATGATGATGATGGTGGTTGTGGTGATGATGATGATGATGATGATGATGACGAATCAAGAATCATTTCATTTTTAATGTACATGTAGACTGTTTCTCTGGATCTAGATCTATGACTTTCTCTGAGTATTTGCCGGACCCAAAATGTATTAAAATTCCCAGCCCATTCATTTTCAGATTTTCAAAAACTGAACGCACACTTTGGACTTTCACAAGGTTTCGACTATTGCATTTCAATTTTTGAATTTTCAAAAGCTATGAATCCAGTCAATTAATTGACTGCAATTCACCTTTACCATATTTAGATAACAGACAAGCTATACAGTATCGCTTGTGATGCAATTTGATTATTTAGTTTCCTATGACAACTAAAATCGTTGTAATTATAACGTGAGACCGGATACTCAAATTCGCGTAATGTTTTATTCCAAACCTCAATAATGTTGCTAGGTTCACCTGTACTTTTTGGTGGTAAGATCACGTCGAGGTTGAAGGTCAAATGACAGGGACATGATATAGGAGAAATTTTGATTGGTGGCGGGGATCCAGGATTGTCATGACCGAGGTGGGGGGGGGGGGGCACGTCAGAAAATCTCTGACAAGAAGAAAACAAAATCATATAAGCTGGTCACCTTTTACAGGTGCTTTTTTGCTTCAAAGTGTTTGCCTGGAATGGGGGAAGGGCTCATGAAGGAACCTGTTTTCTTTTGTGTACTTCATGTATTAAATGCAACATTTGTTTTTTTCCGGGAATACGTGTCCCCGGTCATCCCCTCTCACTCCCTCCACCCAAATGCCCTATTCTATTAGGTTATGTTGCCGGTCAGGTAAACCTTGGATAAACCCTTTGGGCAGGTTTCCAACAACCCTTGTTAAAATCCACAGTCAGCTCTCTGAAGTACAACCATAGTCAAACTTTAAACTCAACGACTGAATTTGTTTATAACTATGCAAGGCTAGAAAATGAATCATTTGTCTATGTCACACGTGACTTTTACGTTTATTTTTGTTTTGCTTTAAATACACTGTTATTTTTCCTGAGCAAAACAACAAATAGATCATTTATTTACAAACCTACGAATTCAATTGTGTCCGTGAAATGAAGAGGAAATGCTGAATTGATCGGTTATTCCTAGATTCTAATGGGTGCTTTCCCAATGATGAAGAATTTATAGAATAAATAGATTCAGCAAAATTTTACGCAAGATTTTCAGTTGCGTTCTATTTGTGTTTGTTTGGTATAATTGTCTTTTATAGGAAGACGTATTATAACAGAGTGTACGTTGGCATTGACTGTGAGGTAAACTACTGGCAGAGAGTCAGGTGGTAGGAAAATAAAAGTACAGGTGCACTTTATCCAGAAGGGTGTATAACGGCCGTGCCCTGGATGACTCTGTGCCAGATAATTTATTTTTAAAAGAAAAAGAATCAGAGCTATCATGCAGAAACATCGTGCAAAATATCGAATGATGAGTAAATACCTGCATAATAGTTAATGCTGTATTAGTGTAAATGCTCTATTTAAAAGTACTGTTTCTCCTAGTACACCCCCACCCCCTCCCCCCCCCCACCCTCCCCCTCCCACACCCTCGGAGCCTCGCCCTGTTTTGAAGCTCAGACAAGAAAGGAGTAGGAGGAGGAGAAGAAGAAGGAGAAGACAAAGAAGATGATAAAGAAGAAGAAGATGATGATGAAGAAGGGGAAGAAGAAAGAGGAGGGTAAGGAGAAGGAGAAAAAGAAGGAGAAGAAGGAGAAGAAGAGGGAAAAGAAGAAGAAAAGGGAGAAGAAGAAAAAGAAGATGATGATAAAGAAGGAGAAGATGTTGAAGAAGAAGAAGACGAAGAAGAAGAAGACGAAGAAGAAGAAGAAAACAAGTTTCATTATGTCTACAATATTTTATTATACCACTGCCTTTTGCCTACCAAAATCATCTTCGGATTATCAATTTAATCTTTTTCGCACATGGCTATTGACATTCCCATCAGTCGATTCTCTTTTCAATGTCTTCGAATCTTCGTGGCTTCCTTTAGCATCTGGAAGAGAGCCACTTCGTTTTAGAAGTTTACGATACTTATAATAATGATAATCTTTGATATTCAATTGTCCGATTCTCTGAAATGCAAGTGCGTAGGAGAATTGCATGTTATCTAGAATAAAGTACATGTCTAACTTAATCTATCATTCATGGGTCAATAATGTTTTGTTGACTTTTTCTCGATAAGAATCTACAGCAAGGTGGCGTGACATCGTATCGTCCAATCAGCAGGCTCCAAAACGGACACACCCCTGGTGAGCCCATTTTGAGGATAAGTTGGATTAGTTAAAGGTCTATTAACCCAAACAAGTTAAGTCCAAAAATGTTCGTGACCCCAAGGTTAACGAGAGCGTATTATGCAGCTGACCAATCAACGTGGAGATTTAGGTCACACCCCACACCGCCTCGCCTCTCGCACGCTCTCCGAGGAACAATATTTAGTCATGTGATTGTTCCTTGTCCAAGTTTGTTGAACCCATTTCTTGAGATAGTATTTTTGATGCTTTCTTCTACATTTTGGATTTGTAAATTGTATCATGCTTTCTTTCTCTTCCTTTTCTTCTCCTTCTTTTTTTCCTTCTTCGTCGTCGTTTACGTTTCCTTCTTCTTCTTCTCTTTTTGTTGTTGACATGTTGAATCATACAACAATTTTGGTCGGAAAATACTTATTTTTCTTGTTTCTTTCTTTCTATTTACCCTTCGACAGGGCTCCTTTATTTAT